>JXOV01015957.1:0-11703 GCA_001014945.1 Clogmia albipunctata
GGAAGCTGCATACTAGGAAAACCGACCCCAAGTAGAGACGGGATAACGGATCGGAAGAAGAAGAATCTTTTTCTATTTAAATCAAATTTGGTTTGAGTTTTCAGTCGAAACCTAATCAATAATACTACGGTATGTTTTTTAAAGGTATCTTATTTAATAATTAATAATTAATTAATAATATAAGGGTTCCTAAAAAGGGGTTTTAATAATAAAAACAAATGTTGTGTGTTCGTGTAAATTAAAAGCGCGGGTCAGTGGATGTTGATTTGTTTACGGCTAAGAAAAGGCAAATTGAATTTTAAAAAATTTATGCATTTTTGTTGCTTCAAATTGATATTATTATACACAAATTTCTTCTGCCAAAGTCGTTATTATAGAAATAAAAGAAACATTAGTGTTTAAAAATATTTTTAAGGTTTTTATGTCAATTTATTTAAAAATGAATAAAATTATGTACAAAACATGGTCCATAAGTATTATTAAACACTCGGACCTTATGTTTAATAATGACTTATCTTATCATTCTTGTTGAATAAATAACTATAATAAGTGTATTTTAGCGCGATTTATAAATGAAAGAAGCTTTGTAAGCATACTAGTATTCCCAGACGAACCACGTTGGTTGAACTGATGTGTTTAATTACGTTCGAAAATAGATGCCGTAAATACTATCATTCGTCAAATTATTCCAGTACAAAATAAGAAAATTTACAGTAAAAAACAAATCTATTTCTTTAATTCATGCAATACAATTCATAAGAATAAAGGCTTACATATTTGATAAGTCAATACTATTAAATTTTTTTTTTAATTTCAAAAAATTTTTTAATAAAAAAATTTATTTACTTTTATCTTGATTATTAAATATGCAGTTAAGAGGATTAAAGTGCATTTGATTTAATATTCAGACAATTCACAATATTATCGCTTCAGTGGACCAAATTTTGCTTTATGTTCGAAATCAAAGAGTATTTGAAATCGACCGTTTATTGATTTGAAGGCAAAGACATCAATTGTATGCCCTGCGGATTCATAATAAAGCTGTTTAAATTACGTTTTTAAGTACCATGAGTTATCATTTTTAATTCATTTCCAAGAAAATTTACTTTAAATCAACAACATATCATTCCTTGAATTTTCAGTAAATAAATTTTTTCAAAAAAAATATAAATGCATACGAATATTAAAATAAAATGTTCGTGTATAAATTATTAATTTGCTCAAATTAATTTATAATTTAATAAGCAATTTTGTTATAACATTTTTCCTCTGAATGAATTTTCACCATTATCCGTTTTTACAACACTAAAATAACTAGTACTTTAAAGAATTCTTTAAAGCGCTTGTGCTATAAAACCGTCATTGTTTCAAACTTTACAATTTCATACGAGAATTGGTATAAGTTTGGGCAAACTTATATATATAACCATTTGTCAGGAATTAAAATTGGGTGATAAATTTCAGTTTACGGCTTTATTGCACACCCCAAGCCCGTTCAAATGACAAAAATTATAAATTTCATCCTTTTTTATTTCATTCGTCAGTGTCAGATTAACCATACGTATTTATGAACGTTTATGCTTCATCCTATAATCTGTACTAACCTTTTTTTAAAATGTGACAAACCCGAGAAAAAAACGATTCCAGTTGGAATTTTGTAAAATATTATTAACAGCTTAAGTACTCATTTTTAATGGCAAATATTTAAAAATATCATAATTTTTAATAGATTTTTTTAAAGCTGTAAAATTAGTGTGCAATGAAAAAGGAATTAAATCGTAACTTTTAATAGATTTTAACCATATAGGCATTAAAAATGCCTTTTTTAATTTGAAGATGATGTACATAACAAAAGACTTGAATGGCAAATTTTCGAGTAATGAGTAAAATATGCTCCAATATCACATTGTCACGTAAAATCATTATCAATAAACAATCTTCTTATCTGCTCTCCCAAGATTCCCAGCTTAATATGTTTATTAGGCTATAAAAAAGGAAAATGATTCCAAGATATTTAAAGTCCCATTAACAATTTAAGCGTACGAGTATATAATATTGTAAGACGGAAAAGTTACCTTGAACTTGAAAATGGCTTATTAATGTTCATTGGGTTACTGAAGCATTAAAACGTACTCCAATTCAAGTGAACGATAAAGCTAAAGAGCCAATGAGCATCATTGATATTCTAAAATAGGCATTTTATCACGTCGTTTCTGTTCACTTTTGATCTAATTCAAGATTAAAAAGTGAAAGAGAATAAACGCCGAAAGCTGTTATTATTTTTAAGATCCTTAAAAGACGTTGAAGGTAATACTGAATGAGCTCTAAAGTTTATTCTAGCAATAATATTTTTTTAAAACAGATGTTCCACATTTCCATATCATGCCTGTTTTCGATTATACAGATCAGGTAAGCTGAAAGAGATATTTTATATTCACATTCAGCGCAATCAATTTAAAGCAATAAACAGGCAGAAATACAAATAATAGCTACAGAATTTGCATATCCGATGATTAATTCTCTGTTTTCAGCAGAGAAACTACTAGAAACGAAAACAACACTATGTGCTAGGAAATCCGGAAATGGACTCATGATTGGATTTTGCAAAAAGAATTGTAGAACAGGCGAATAGGAAAATGAAAGTATATATAAATAGTAATTCCGTTTTTATTTGCAGTTTATTTAACGCTCTTAATAAGGATTATTCAATTACATTCTTCTGGTGAGGAATAAAGTCGAACGCTAACTAGTACAATTGTTGGGAAAATTGAACTAGCACTGGTTTTTAACACAGATATTGAACATTTGTTCTATATAAGTAAGTTCAGTTTCATACAATGCAAATTTCAAAGTATCACCAAATCAATTATTTCTGACACCATAACGCACTTGTTGCAAATGCCATGTTGATATTTAAAAAAAATGAAAACTGTGTATACTAATAATAACAATTTGGCCTCAACATTCGAACGACTAGAGGATCTTTCTAATACAAGTACTCTGCTGCTGTTCAGTGAACGGACACAGATGAAATATTTATGAAAGGGCTGGTCGTATTCGTAGTATGTGTGTTCTGTTTCACTAGCAAAAACCTGTCCTTGGTTATAGATGAAAACATCTAAGAGCAACACGCCCAATTGCGGAGGGCAGAGATAGGAGGGAGCACAATATAAATTCAAATTTTTAACAAATTATTAAAAAAAATATAGTATATAGCACATGGGCCAATAAATCCCGGGCCTAACAAAGAAAAAAAAATTATTTTGGAAAAAAATTGATTTTATTTGTTTAGAACATTGATCTAGACCCTATATATGAGGCAAATTATTTTATGTTTTTTTTTTAAAAAGATAAACGAAAAAAAACAATAAATTCACGTTTGTTTGCTTATAGTTGTTTTACTATTATGTCAATTTTTAAAGCCCTTTGTGCACTTTCGTATGGGAAGGTAAGCTTTTCGATATTGATTTGAGTTTCATAAAATTTTCAATCCAGGCCGTTATAATCATAAAATGACCATTCAAATGGAGACCACTTGTCTAATATTAGTTTCAAGTGAACTTTTGAAAAAAATTATGTCCTTTTCGGAAACGATGATAAACTCCCCTAATGGCTCGTTTGTCACACTTGTTTGCTCATTAAAAACCGGTTCATTTTACTATTTTAATAATTTTTTAAATAATTATTCTGCAAAAAAATAAAGAGAAGACAAAACATAAAATAAATAATTAATATATAAGCAATGCCATAATACTGAAAACAGAATTAAGACATGTGTTCTGTCATTAAAATTGGTTCCGGGTCTTCTTTATTCTATAATTCAATATTATTATTTACAGCATTAATTCATTATTATTATTTAAAGTTAATTGTCATTACAAGAGGAATTCAAAATATATGGTTCATCTCGGATGTACAAACCGTTTTTAACTCACAAACGAATAATACTCGCTGCTCTTAATTGACACTCATTTTTTTTACAAAAACAGATTAATTTACTGTTTAGGTACAAATAATTATTTTCAGTAGCCTTTGATTGATTTTACCGACCTCCATAATCCCGATATTGTGGAATAAAAATATCAATTGCAATTCAATTCCAAGATCGAAATCAAACCAATAAAATAAAATGTATATTATTGATAAATTGGATCTCAAAGTCAATACGAAACCTTTCTTGTCCCTTTCATTTTTAAATGTGATGTGGGTTTTATATATGAGTATAGGTAAAATATTTCGAAATTACTCCCGTAAAGTGTGAGATAGATATTTTGGCATACATTTCAACGAAAACTATTAAAGAAAGGACCCAATTCCAGTGCCGTAGAGAATATAGACCTGGCTGTGACATCCAATTCGTAGTTTAGTATATTAAATTTTTATAGATTTTCTATCACCATCTATTGCCATCTACGACTCCGTAGTGCCAAATTTCAAGTCCAATTTATTTTTTAATATTCGATTTCAATCAAAACTGATATTTATGTATTGAATTTTCATATTGATTTAAGACTTCAATGTTTGAGTTTAATATTCAGTCTAAAAGTCAACATTTAATTGATTTTGGGTACATTCAATTAAAATATGTATTTGTTTTTATTAACTGCAAAATGAAATAAAAATTTTCCTTTATCTTAATGAATAATTTACATCTTTTGATGTAATTAATACTTGGGTTCTTAGAATGGTATTTTAACACTGTAATGCCCAAATTTTTATTGAATTGACAAATTTACCATAAATAAAGATAATTTTGAAAAGTAAGAAAAAAAATAAAAAATGCAGGTAATTGTAGATTTGACAGCTTCTCAAAGTTAGCGGGAATTTAGGCATTCACAGGTCTTATGATTTTCCCATCTTCTCAACCAGACGCCTTCACGAAAAAATTTACACCCAACATAATTGAATAAGTTTTACTTCAAATTGATTAATTTGAAAATACATATGTTTAAAAGTAAACAAATAATTTTCATTTAACATCTGGTAAACTAGATATAAATTATTAGAAAAAAATCTACATATTTTGTTTAAATTATTTAATTTGTTTAATGTAAACTAATTAAAAGACGTTAAGAGTAAATTTTTTGGTGAAGGCGTCTGGTGTAGAAAATTGGAAGACCATATGTGTATGCCTTAAAATCCGCTAACTTTGGGAAGCTCTAAAATTTACAAATAAAACTATTTATTTATATTTTTTTAAATACCGGTAAGAAATATAAATTAGAATTATCAAATATTTTTTTCAATTTTATATTTTTGTTATATATATTTTAAATTTATTGTTTTAAAACTTTATTTTTGAAAAATAATTAATTTTCGCCTTTTTCCCGAATTCGCCATTTCAATCGCTGTTAAATCGAACAGTTTTTAAGATATTTCAAAAACTCAAGTTGTGTGTGACAGACATATAGTTATTTGAACATATTTCTTTAAAAAATGTTTTGTCTATTTTTTATTATCACTTAAAGTAGGGTGCCTAAATACCCGCTTGGGAATTTAAGGGTATAAGATAAATTTATTATGTCCTTGAATGTAAAGGAACAATCTCAACCAACGGGTTTTGACATTTAATTTTCGCTTATTTATATCAATTTAAACGAATCCAATAAATCCGTCTTTTTAATTTCTATTAATGGCATCATTACTTATTTTTTTGCCTTTTTAAAAACTCACTAGAAATATTTGGTAAAAAATTTATTCAATTAGCAGCTCGACGAAACTTGTCAATTAAAACACCAAAATCTCAACTTTCCGTTGTTTTTATTCTTCTACGTGCAATATACGCAAGTACTACAACTGAAATAAATACATAAACGCAAATAATTGTCAAAACACATTTTTTACGTCTTCGACTGCATTCGTCTATTGAATTTCTTTTTGACCAGAAATGCACCGAGTTTTATTCTAAAACAAAAGATTCAACTGAAAATCCCAGTTTGTTCTGTTAATTATAAGTTCTCATCTATCACTTATCCAACCCTTTCTCAGAAAATCGGGACCGATTGTTACAATGGAAATTCCACTCCATTTAGTTAAACGAAGAGAAAATGAAAATTAAGGCAACGTGTCACAGTTTAATCCATATAAAAATTCAATATTTTGCCAACTCAATTACCTCTTGCTATTATTCACGATATGAATTTGAAACTATTGCTATTATTCACAATCTGAACCCACTAAGTTGAGCCCTTGATCACGACCCAACTGAATTTAGTAAAACTCCAAAAATGTTTAAAATTCGATTTCAACGCACAAATGACTGGCCAAAAATGACTAAAAAACGACAGACGAGCAATAATAATTAGATTAATACTGTGGTTGCGCATGAAAACTGCACACAAAATGACAACAATTACATTTACGATTACAAACAATCACACAGAAATTACAGTTACAATTTCAAACATTGAACAAATAAAAACTTATAATATATATATATAATATTCCAACATATTTTCTGATTATGTTATTGATATACACAAATGAAACTTATTACGTGAATTAAAATAGCCCGCCCAGGATTCAAAGCCGTATGCATTGCCATTGTACTTTACAGCCGAATATAAATCTGTAATAAGTTTCTTTTTTAATTGAATTTATTATACTTATAAAATTGTTCTTTTTAAATATATTTAAATCAATTTTAAATTTCCATGACTACTTTATAAAAATTGTTGATACCATATAAATACTTTACATATTATTTTACAGTAAATACAGTTTTGTTTGGTTGTCAAAATAAAAAAAGTTCTTTTATATAAACGTAAAATATATCTTATTTGGGAATAAGTTAGCAAAAACAGACTAATAGAAAATGAAAATGGATGTTCATTGGGCTGGATAGTTCCTGAGATTAGGAAACTTAAGGCTTTTATTGACCCAAATAAAATTTAATTCAAAACTTTCTCTTCTTGTCATTTAACTTTGGAATTTTACAAAATTTTCATACATTAAGAAACTTTTTGATATTTTCGAAATGAAAGTTTCGGTTAGCTAACTGTTTGGTTTTTTCATTAAAAGTTTTCTAAGAAATTCAATATAGAACGAAATAAACATAAGAGGTTTTTGAACGTAGTTTTCAGCTGTTAATAACATAATTGTCATAATAATAAACACACGTTTATAAAAATAAATTATGGATAAATATATTAAAACGAACACATCTCCAATGACAGTAGTTACGGCTCCTACTTTCCGGCATCTCCTCTCCAGCTGCATTTTTCTCTGTTCCTCTTCAAGCCTAGGAAAAGACTGAAGAATCAAAATTTTTAAGCGGGATTTTGCGTGACGCAAAAATCAAAATGCATAATTAGCACATTTCCATCAGTAGTTGTCTGAAGCAAAACAGGAGTCAGAGCAGACAGATAAAAGAAGCTGCGTATATTGTCATTCGCCACAATATAAAAAAAAACTGATTTACAATAAAAAAAATTGACAACAATTTTGGCTCATTATGTTTATGCATCATATTGATTAATTTTAATAATTAATTAAAACTTTATATGATTAAATATAAAACAAACAAATTTCCATAATAAATATCAATTATGTAATTTAAATTGATTGGCTATTCAGCTTCACTGAACTAAAATTGTTATATTTAAAATTTAAATTTGAAAAAGGTAAGAGTATTTTTAAAAACACTTTTATCTAATTTAATTTATTTCCATAATAAATCAGTGTCAATAGGTCGAAACATTGATTGGATGTTTATTTCAACCGAATCGAATTTTATCAAAAATCTGTTCCTACTTTCTTTCAAAATTCATTAGGTAAAAAAAACAAGCATTCCAAGCACGTACGCCCATCGCCCTTTTCAAAGCGAAATGAATCGATTCACACTAAATTAATGCTCTTAGTATCAGATGTCGAAGTTGATCACGTTTTTGGAAGATGGTTTGGTCATGCGTTTTATTTCATATCTAACCAATGTATATATAATAAAATTTAATGTCAATTTTCAGACAAAAACATTGGAATAAACATAAAATGAATTACATATTTATTAAAAAAATTTTCTTTTGTAGAAATTAACAGACCTTTTTATATTCCAAATTTTTATAATCGATAGTTGTAAAAATTGCTTGTATAACCTCAATAAAGACATTAAATCCTTTTTTACAGAAGAAAGTTTCAATTGATAATTCAAAATTTTGAAAGCCACACTATTCAATAAAAAAAACAATACTAAACACTTTAGAATAACAAGGTAAAACAATATTGGAATTGTGCAGGAATTCACATTATATTTGTAAAAGAAACCAATTCTAATAGAAATAAATGGATTTAAATTAAAATTTTGGTAAAACTCAAATTTTAAGAATATTCACTATAAAATCTGATAGCTGTCATTATTTTTAACCTTCCGGATTCTAAGTTCACAAAAGTTAAAGAAAAAGTTTTCATTTTAAATTTATTTCACTTGCCAAAGTGATTTCAAAAATTTTCCAATAGATGGCGATCGTGTCGATTTGGAAATTTTCTGTTACAAAACATTAAAAATGAAGAGAAAGTCAGACGCAGTAAAAAAAGTCAGCTTTTGTATGAAATTACAATGTTGTTCTTCTAGCTGGCGCACGTTTAAAATCATCTTTTACCACTATCCTATCCAAATGTTATATAAAATGTCAGGAGATATTCAGTTAATTACCTGCAATCAATAATTAATTTTCTTATAAAATCTATAAATTATATAGATTTTGCCATAATGCCTTCCTTTTGTTGCCCATAAAATTTTTTTCTTATTGAATGCATTCGTCCATTGCTTTAAACCTATAAAAATAAAGAGCTTTCTCCCGTCTCCTTACAAATTTATACATTTGAACACAAAAATACCTTGTTCCAAATGGCCTTCTGCTCATAATCTATTGCGGGGAAGGCACTTATCATCATATTTTGAGACAACGGGTTTTCCATACTGACTGATGTACATTTAAATGTAGACGTAAAAAAGAACACGTCCATAAGAGAGATGATGTCGTTCAAAATAAAGCATGATGAGAAGTCTTTTATATAATAGAAAAATCGATTTTTTTATCTTGTTACATACGATGTTTTTTCGTATAATCAATTATTACGACGAAAGAAACCTATTTTTTCCTCTACACCTTTTCCAATTTTTTAAGGAAAAAAATTATAAAATTATTGTCCTTTAGTGACAAAACTGTTTTCAATTTTCGCACATTAAAACAACTTAACATGCATTTTTATACTATATTTATATTAAACATAAATTTTATTTACAATATTTTAAATTTATTTATTAAAGTTGGTTTGATTTTTGTACAAGATAAAATTGTATTACTTTTTAATGATGAATCATTGTAAAAATTTAATCAGCGGTCAACACTTTGTGTTTGTGGAAGGTGGGATCGCGAAACCTGTGTTATAAATTTCGAAAGACTAGCTAAGTATTTCTCTGGCCACCTTCTTGCCTCGCAATGGTTTCCAAACTCACATCCCTCAAAAAGATATTTTAAAAAATAAATAAAATAAATCTTTGTTACTTGCTTATTTTGTCAAAAACGAGCGTAAGCTAGAACTTTTATTTGTAAGAGTATAAAAAATTACATAATAACCACTAAAGAATCCCCTTACAACCGGTCTAGGATCTTTTAATTGATTACTGAATAACAAATAGTCGTCAAATGTCCAAAATCCCGTTGCGTTGGTTGAGGTTTATACTACCATATCCATTAAAGGAGGTCGTTTTTCTATTTTCTCAATTTTATTTCCCGTTCCCTACAACAACAAATAGCATGGTAAGAGTGTTCCTTTACTGACAGGAAAGGAAACACATTCCTAAATGAGATTATTTTAAAAATTTCTGTATTTTTACAAAACGAAATATGGACATACATAATTCTTATTATTTTCTATGAAACAAGCTAAGATATTTATTAAATATAAAGTGTAATATTAATGGACTGGGCGAATCAAACTTTAAAATTGACTTTTTGTCACCTGAAAATTATATAAGCAGCCCCCATGTGACCGAAACGGCAAAATTTGGCTTTATATTATAATATTATTTGTACTTGACACAAATTGTGTGAAATATCCAGTCATTTACACTTTCAAAAATAATGGCGGAAAAGAAAAAATAACAAAAAGGTGTTTCAACTGCGTTGTAAGAAAATTTGGTCTTGCTTCGACTTCATGGCGGCTGCTTACACATCGACATGATTAAAACTTTTATATATTCAATTTATATAAAACAAAAATTTTATTTCATACGTTAAATATATAAAACTGAAACATTTTTCGTTGATTGTAAGTGTTTAGACCATTACTTAGTACTAGGTTGCCTTCTTATTCTTTATATTTCTGAATAAATAGCTAAATGCGAGAATTAAAAAAATTGATTTAATTGAAATTACGTTAAAAGATAAATCTGTTTTGTTTATAATTAGTTTCACAACTTTGTCGTACTTTAAACTTTTAATAGAATTTCCAGACCTTTACAGTTTGAGGTTTGACTTTGTTTTATTTATCTTTGCGTTGCTGGCCACTTGTTAATTCCACGATTTACACAAGATTACAATGTTTTATAAATTTTATTCTTACTCCATTAAGTGAATATTATACAAAACAGAATATAAAATTTATGAATGTGGTTTTTTTATATTAATAAAATGGTTAAATTAATATTTAAGTAGAATAAATGGCCCAAAGATAGTACAATATTTAATTCGAACCATTTAAAATAACTATTACTATCGATTCTGTTGCTAATTGCAAATGAGGCACAATAATGTATATTAAATTTTAAGGAATAATTTGTGCAGATTACAGATTACGGGAGGGGTATATTAATTAAAGACCGGAAGACGATAATTACTGAGACGAAATCGTCGGACCACGAGGCGTGGTCGCAGGATCATTTTGATGTTAGGAAAAGATTTAGAAAATTTTGACATAAATTATATTTTAATTCAAATAATTCAATTAATTTATTTTTTAACATCAATATTGTTGATTACTCCAGAAATGGTAAAATCTTCATCTTCGATGACACAATAGATGTTTCTGGTCTGGGTTTAATGTAATTAATGTTTTCAAATGTCAGAGCGTATTTATTTCCAGCTTTTTGCCACCGAAGCAGAACACACATCCCACAGAGAAAACCATCCCTTTCATAACTTTTATCTGTATTCTTTCAATGAGTGGCAGCAAATTATAATCTAGAAATATCCGGTTTATTTCCTCGACGCCTGCACTCTATACAAGCTTTGAAAAACTCGGACATAATACTGTTCAAGGAGAACGCTTCAAATTTCTTTTTTATAAGAATATTAAAAGTGTAAGGTAGTATTGTCGTCTATTACTTAGAAAATATCAAAATGATACTCAAAGGTTTACTATGCTGAAATATTGGACCGATTCGACTAATAACTGCAAAATTAAAATTAAATTCTCTTTTAAATAATTTACATTTCACAATGTTAAACTATCTTAGAGTTTGTTTTAAACGATATGTAGAAATATAAACTTATCAAACTATTCTCGTAAAGGATATCTCGACTGACACAGCTACCTCGTCTGAGAGTCCTGAAGGCAACTGCGGATATTTGCTTATTAGCATTTGTTTGATTATGTAATTAATTACAGTTGTCAAATGTTTGTACATATATTAATGTTCCACCGTAGCGCCGAATTGTTAAAGGTTTATTTTACTTTTAATAAAAAAAAAAAAAAAAAAAA
>JXOV01015971.1:0-17397 GCA_001014945.1 Clogmia albipunctata
GGAAAAGTGTATTTATTAACTAATAATTGTTAAATTTATGATTATCTTGTAAAATTTAAAAATAATTCAATCGTGACGTGTACATGCATTGTGTCTTGTCATTAAAAAAAAATGAGCGTTAATACTCATCTCATAATAATGAACAAAAAGAAATGTATATAAGAAAACGCAATGAATTTAGCAATCCATTTAACAATCAAATGTGATTCTATATGTAGTGATGAATATATTGATGACCAAAAAAGTTACAACAGTGACGTGTAAACTATTACGGTGTCATCAAATCGCCAAACACAAACATGCAAGGAGATTTTTTGCGTTTTTTTCGATATTCTACACTCTTCCAGTCGATTAAATAAACATAAGGCATATGGTCAAGATTGGTGTGAATAATAGTATACAAAAGACTGAGTAGTTGTCACTTGAACTTGTTCTTGCAACTCTGTAGTAGATCTTGGCCACAGAATGGCCCTATAAAGCGATGGGTTTGGCTCCATTAAGCGATTGTCCCTATTAACCGTGGCGCTAATAAGCGGCGTCCACTGTATTTTGACGAGCGGAGCAAGTAAAAATATAAGTGCTGTAATAACCTACTTCACATGTGTATCGAACGCTATTTTGTGTAATTCCGAAAAAATACCAGTTAATCGATAATTAATATTATAACAAAACCGTTCACCGCGGCTTTTTTCAAATCGTGTAACAACAAATCACAACGAAATTTTCAAATTAAATAATAAATTTTGTTATGACAACAATATGTAATTTCATTAAATTGGTGACAATTTGCGTGCAAATTTTGAATTAATTCAGCATTCCGTGCTGTAAAGTAAACCATTACAGAATCAATTTGCGTTAAAAAAAAGGCGACTTTTCGATACAGAATTGCACAATTGTTTATATCGGAGTACTGCAACGAGATGGAATTAACTTATGTGTCCTCGAACCAAAATACTTCCCCCATACTATAAGAAGAGGTATGTTACTTCATTGTTAACGTTTTTATGAAAATGCAATTGTTCCAAACTGATACTCGTATACTGTTAATATTACTAAATTTAGATTCTTGTAATAATTTATTGAAAACTGCAAATATCTTGTATAAAACACGGTCGAAAAGTATTACCAAGCACACAGGCACTCACTACGCTGAAATTCCAAAGGACCATAGTGTTTAAAAAGGACACACTCACTTTTCTACTGTGAATCTTAACAAAGTAAACCCTATTGACCAGCGAATAGGAATGAGTAGATCTCTGTAGTCCGGATAGACGACATCTGGTCGTGCAATATCAATCCAAGGCGACAAGTACATCCTTCCAGACATAAAAGTATCTCTAATTTCGCATATTAAATCCATTGCATCTAATTTCCACTGATAATTCCTCTTTTTTAATATTTAATACACCCTTTCCCAATAATTAACTTAAGCGCACTGGCTCACGAATAAAATAAAAAAAGAAATTAAAAAATGAAAGCATAAATACATTTAAAAAACAATACCTTACAAAATAGGCAAAAGGCATGAATTCATAACAAATTGTTTAACGAGTTAAATAATAAAACTTTTATTCCATTCAATATTATTTCTATTCAACAAAAACACAATATTGTAAAAATCAAACAAGAACACTTATAAAGTAAATATACTTCAATTACAAGATTGTAAATGATTATTACATTAAAAAGAGCTTTTGATTGTCCCTGAAATAAAAGAGACTTGTTATTCTATAAGGCAATTAAATTTCTTTGTTCAATGACTCCAACTATAATACAACAATGTATTTAATGCCTTGATCACACCAAATTTACTGCTTGGGAACGATCCGCCCCCTTTTTAAAAATCCAATTTCCCAATTAACTGTTATGATTAGACAATGAAATTGCATGTCAATAGAATCTTTGTTTTTCTGGCTATTTTTTGCACTTTTCAAACTTAAAATAGCGCAATTATTAAAGGCGCAATGACGATTTGAAATTCGAGAGGGTATCAGGATGTACCGTTATTAAACAAGACTTTAGGAGATAAGAAAAAATAAGGGATCCAATAAGAAGCCCAGAAATGCAATAAGCAAACTTCTCCTTCGGTCTGAGTAACCCTGCGGCGATAAAATGGTAATAAAATGCAGATTCCATTGTCATACAATTTAATTATCTAATTATTGCAATTAATCGGTAATTTCGATTTTAGGGGCGGTTCGACGCTTAACGGGATTTATTTTCATTGCTAACGAATATTTTCAATGTCACAGACGTGTTATGGTATATGAGTGTACGAGCACTTGGATACTACTACGTATTCGTATATGTTGGTATAACCGTTTAAAACCTTTCTCAATAGAAAAGACACTTATAATCAAAAAGATAAACATTTAACATTATAATAACCCACAAATTACAATCTTCTGTTTAACGAAAAAACCTAATAGATTTATATTTAACGATGACTAACATAAATTTAGATGGTATTTTACATAAATTAACATAAACGAATTTTTAAATTAACCAATTCCAATGTTTTATTATAATTTTTAAACTGTTTTTGTTTGATTATATATTTAAAAATATATAATTTAAAGCATTAATTGTCCATAAAATCAAGAGTAATAAGAAATGGTAAAAACTCCAAAGATCTAGACAATTATTAAAATTTTCCATTGAATGACTCATTTTAATCATTTCTCGTCAAATTGGCACAGCCTTAATCCAACTTTTATCAATAATATTCGATGAGGCCACTTGAAACCCTCCAACTAACATTTTGCAATTAATTAGCCGCTGATAAGGCTCCGAATTGATGTGAGATTAATGGAATAGTCTAGTCAGGTGGAGATAATTCCAAATTGAATCAATCTCAAAGTATTTGACTGTCAGAAATATAATTAAATCCGTCCCTATAAAACAGCAATCAATGACCGACGACGACGTCGCATGAGCGAAAAGAGGAAATAAACAGCTCGAATCAAAAATTACGACACCAGAAATTGACTGAAATCGCACGTGACCACAATTCTGAAGAGGATTCCTCGTCGTCGTCGACGACAGCGAAATTGGAAAAGAAAAGTGTTTAGTCGAAAGCGCCAAATTTGGACAAAAATGTGGACGTCGTCAATGCCTGCCTCCGCAATTCGACAATAGATAAAAAAAAACTGTATCCAACCGTCGATAGTAGTTTAAACCTACGTAATGCTGTGCTTTTCCCAGTCGAGTTTTAAATTTGTCTCGAGTGCAATAATGGAACGAGAATGATAAAGTAACATTACCTCCAAGTTGCGTATTACGTTTTGTGCAATTCCTTACTATTTTTGCGAATAAAAATTAATACAAATGGTTCCATTACTGCTGCTCAGTGACTTTTTAAAGAGAAAAAGTACCAGAAATGCTGCAACAGCTTATTTGTAACTTCGAATTGTCGACTGTTTTACGCTTACATTTTTGAATTAATAAGTGGTTTTGTTAATTATCAAAGGTTCTTTCGTTCGACTTGCTGAGAGCATAAAATTGTATTGATTTAGTTCGAAATATCAAGAGATTTTATAGGGAACTCGTGATAACTTTGAATTTTTGAGTGGTTCGAAGCGATTTCGTGTTACTCGTAAGTGTCAATAAACCACCGCTTACCCCCAATATGTGTATATTACTTCTTGTATTAAATATAGCTACATTTCAGGTGACATATCGATAAAGGATTAAGGTAATAGTAAAATGTGAGATAAGTAAAGGGTAGATCATCCTCACAAGAACCGGGATTAGCCCCACCTTTCATGGCGATCCTGCCAGGATTGTCTCTCCTCGCTCTCTTAACATTATTCTTGTTTTGCTCTTTGCGATATAGGGAGAACTTTAATAGTGTTACAGTTAGGCCTCCATTATAATGTAATTAGCCCGATGAACAAATCATTCTATTTAGAGCCTACAGAACACACATAATACGAAAAATTATCCTATTCGTAACTTTCATATGTATCCATTTTTTAAATGGCAGCCAAATACTAGTACAGAGATCCGATTTTTCTATTCGATTTAGTGCACTCAATCCAAGCTTTAAAATCCTGTCTGCGTCGAACGATAATAGCTGCCCAACAATTGAGGCCGGAAATATTTTATGAAAATTTATTTATTTTATTTTTTATTAATCACAAATTGTTACTAGCACATATTACTGACATTGAGCCTATCCTCTAAAGTGTAAAGACCTATACTGCCCTAGTGTACGGTGCTGAATAACGGTCTAATAAACACTTTCATATCCCATTTTAACAAATCATTTATCTGTATTTTTATGTCGATAGCAATAAGTTTGTTAGGGCGAATAAGGAAGAAAAGCTATCAATGTTCTGTGGTTTTGAACCTGCGGTATCGAGATGACTTTTAACCACATCGTAAAAGAATCTAGTGCTTTCATATTCACTGCTTTCTATTTGAATGACATTTTTGTTTGGATTTCTATGATATTTTACCGATTTATTTTTCAAATTTTGAAATTTGTTTTTGATTATATAGAAATTTATATTTTTTACTGTCACTATGGTACGAAAATTGAGACTTTTACCTAACGGAATTGCAAAAAATTCCTTCCACAAACCACTATCATCATCATGCCCATTCCGTTTAATCACTCGATTGTCAGTTGACCTTCACTTTCATGACGACGACGACTGCAAAAATTGCTCTGATGGAATTGTGATATTTTATCTCGCGAGACCGGCTGCTGATTCTCTCCTCTTATGAAACACTCTACACAGTAGTTGATTCAATGGCGGTTAATTATTGTTACACTAAATGAACCCCTCGTCTCTCTTAATCTCTCTCCTCTATACGGCAATTTATACCGTAATTAATACCTTTGAACCCTGAGAGCTGAAAAGATAACTGACTAGCTTCAAATAACAACAAAAAACCGCATTATTATAAAATAATATGCGCTCGCTCGTGATGTGGATTTTATTACCAACTCTACGACCCATATTCATTGCTTAAAACATCTGGCCATGTGTATTATGTAAATAGAGAATATAAACTGGCTTTAATTGTCTAGTTTCTTGACCGTTCCAAACTTCGTTTTTATGTAACAAGTGCATATTCATAAAAAGAATATAAAATGATAAAACACATTTAAAACCAAAAACCAAGAATGTGGAAACATTATTCGATTTTCGTTAGAAAGGTTTAGAAATGCTGCACGCCTTTGAGACCCTAGTACCGTGCCTTATTAGTTATTTATACAACACGATCGATAAGATGAAACATTAGCAAACACTAGAGTTATTCAAAATCACGGTCGTAGCGAGAGTTGCATACATTATTCATTTTGAAATGAATTAACTCAAAAATATAACGAATTCTTTGATTTACTCAAAAAATTACAATCCTACCCCACACAAGTAGAATTTTGATGAAATTTCCAATAACAAACACATTTAAAAACGAAAGACGAAAGAAGAAACGGCGTTTTGTTCTTTTAAAGAAATCCCATGTGTTTAATAATGTAAATCTAAATCATTTAAAACAGAACTTTATGCAATTTTTAATAATTAACGACGAATTTTTTGAATTTGTTGTACAACTTATTTATGTAGTTTCTCTTTTTCACACCTCGAAATTTGTTTTCTTTATTAGTCAGTCTATAAGAGATTGAAACTGATATAAGTAATTTACACAAAGAGAGTGAGACAAAAGACTAAGACCTCGCCATGAAGAAACCAAAGACCGTTTCGTCATGTAAATTTCATACAAATTAGTAGAACCTCATATAAAGTCAAAATGTCGTTTCTTCTTTCACTTTAAATGTGATTGTGACTAAAAATTGTATACAAAATTCATAGTCAAATTCAAAACCCATCTAAGTAACCAACTTGTTTCATTCACAGAATTGACAATTTGTAAATATTTATTTAAATCGAATTTTTTAATACAGTAAGTCCTTGTACATCTTTCACAGAGATCACCCTTTCAAATTAATAAAAATAAAAAGATCTAGTACGCTAAAAATGATATCATCTTTTCTTCCATTTTTTGTATAAATTGACTGATTCACATTTCGTACTTGACATAATTTTCAATAAGTTAATAAATTTGTACTGTTTTTTAAATTGTTCTTGCTATTTTGCACTCTCACTGTAACTGAATTATATGAAATTCACGATGATAACGCTTATTATCAAAACCACCAGCGAAATTTTTTAAATCCTCTAGGATTTAGATTTAATCATTCTTATCGACCCTATTGTAACTAATAAACAATATTTTACTTTCAACCTAAATTGATATCCACTTTAAGAAATTCTAACTTCAAAAGGTAACAAACCAATAACGTAATCTTTAATTGTAACTATAAAAGACACTCATTAAACACAACTTTATGACACTTTATTTCATGAATAATCTAATAAAATATGATAAATGATATAACTGGTTATGAAAGTGAAATAGATATCTAATAAAAAGTGGAGATTGGCAAAAAATCACAAATAAAAAGTGTTCATTTTGGAAAATAAATAATTTCAATTGAAATGAGAAAAAGTTGTTTTAAGATAACCGATGTTATAAACTGGTTTCTTATACAATTTTATTAAAATCTTGACCTAGAGGCCTGGAAACATTTAGCGACAACTACCAATGAATTGATTAAAAAGTAAACAAATTGTAAAAGTACTAATTGAATTGATTGAAGGTAAAATCACAGTAAATTGAATTTTTTATGAACGAACTTTTTATAATAGTTTGAAAATATGAATAATAAATCAACTTTCTCACATAAATAATTATAAACTTTACAGACAAACTGATCAGTTTGAAAGAGAAATAACGAATATTTAATTTGTATTTGAGGTTCAACAACCTGTTTAAGTAAAACATCAAACATATCAACAGTTTTTTTTATTACAAATTAATTATAGTTATTTAAAAAACGTGTGGGGAAAATAAACCTCAATTGAACACTAGTAAAGTTCTAAAAACCGAATAAAATGAGTTTTTCAAAAGAAAGGAGTGTTTATTTATGTGTTTTCCAACCATTTTTGTACAACATTTTATACAGTTATTTATTAGCTATTTTTCGCGAAATATTATGTAAAAAATAAGAAGACAGTACCAAATAATGGTCTTATCATTAGGGGACGAAGTTATCAAGCGAATAGAGCTTTTGGTTTGAATTTTTCGATAAATCACTACAATAGTACTTTGCACTGTTTCACTAATATATCCATGATAGTACCGATTTTTTAAACCACAATTAGACACTTAAACATTTAAGAAAAACTTTAGTTTTGGTCATTTAATTTAATTAATAAATCATGACCTATTTTATTGTAGTATCAAGAAAAATGTCAAAATATATTTTGCACTCCCACATCCAAACATACGCTTTTCAATATCCATTTGAGTTTTGTAATGTTTCACTTTATAGCACTCAGTGAAAATTTTGAATTTTTATTTCACTAGTGAAAAAAATGTCATAAACCATCAAATTAATTATCAAAATAATCCATCAAATTTTTTTGTAAGTCAAAATTTGGTCGCCATTGCTGCCCTTAAACTACACAAAATATCGGTCTCGGCTATGCCATAGGACCTTGATTTTGGTTCAAATTGATTAACGTTTCCTGTTTTAAAATTTTAATATTTACCGTTTCAACAGCCATCTGCGTATAATTTGGCTGTTTGTTCGATTTTTAGCACATTACGTAAATATCAGAGATAAATCTGCTTAACTGTAATGTAAGTAAATTATAGTAATAGCCTTATATTCCTTTAAATGGAAATTTATTTCACATAAATTAAAGCAAACAAATGTTCCATGTCACAATAAAATAGGCATTTGCCTTATGACCAAGTAGTTAAGAGGAATTCCAACCGTTAACGGAAACTTTACAATTTAAGATTTCACTTGAAACATTTGTGAAACATGTCAAATTTTTAATTTTTCTTGTAAATAATGAAATTTAATGTGAAAGATTGTAAAAATTTCACTGTTCATGAGTGGAGTGCCAAAAACATTATGTCCTGCTCAAGTGTAAAATTCTGTTCTTTAACTCGGAAACGATAAAACACTCGCCTTCGGCTCGAATGTTTCGCATTCGTTACAAAACACTTTGTACACACGCTTGTACCACAAATAACTATTCTTTTGGTCATTTAATTTGAAAAAAATTAATTGAACTAATAAATCATGACATATTTTATTGTAGCGGATAAAATTATAATTTTTAGTAATTAAATATTAGTACAAGGACTAACTTAGTATAATTATACGAGTTGTGATTGTCTTCGGGTGTTTAATAATGCATAATTAAACAGAATTGAATTATAGATTACTTTCTAAGGGGAATCAATAGAAATTTATAAATAATTATAAACTTTACAGACATATTGATCAGTTTGAAAGAGAAATAACGAATATTGAATTAGTCTTTAAGGTTCAACAAACTTTTTAAGTAAGAAAATCAAAACATATCAACAGTTTTTGATTACAAATTAATTAACAAACAAATCGTCAATAAAGCAATTAAAGAAAGGAATTCCTGTATAATTAACAAACCCACGTGGTTAATTTACAATCTGCATACTAAATATTGAATAATGCATTAGCAATTTGTTTACAAATTGCATTAGAGTGTTTGATAAAGATTGAAGCATTTCGCATAATTGTTGCATTAACAGCATTGTTTTCCGGTTTAATGTGGAATAATACCGAATCAGTTCCATTCACACCGAGAGGGTTTGAAATAGTTGGGCAACAAATTACAATATCTAGAGTAAATATCACGACATTTGCAAAGAAAAAAGTAAATTGCATTCATTTTCGTTTGAATCACTTTTTTAAATCAGAAATATCCGCTCTATTTGCGATAGAGGAAAAAAGGACCCAATTTCCTGCCTTCTACCTCTCCACTTGTCTATATTTACGTGCTCAATGCATGAATGAACCGAAATCCCCGGAAAAACTGGATGACTCACTATCGATTGCCGTAAATTCCTTGACTGAAAGTGTCGTCACCGCTAATTGGAATGACTGATAAAAACAGAGAGCTGGAATAAGGTTCTGGCGATAGGTGAAATCCCAATTGAACGGATTATTTGAGTGTCTGAACAATTGTTTTGGACGCACCAACATTAAATTAATATAAATTGGAATAGAACACGGAATAACGGCCAATTATTACGATCTGGAGATAACCGCTAATTATCCGCACAGGGTTAACATCACGCCATTTAATATTTTCTCAATAACTGAGTGAAAAATCGGACTAATTCACCTTTTTCAGGGTTCCCAAAGTTGTCTAGGACCCAGAAAAGTGTTTAAAAAAGAAGGAATGCTCCAAACAAATAAATTAACCGAGAATTTCCACATATATTCTGCACTATAATGGAGCACAGGGTTAGAATAAAACACGTCCCATTTCTTAACGTTCCTTTGGAAACTCGTGCGGGTTGAAAAACTCACTTTTCTATTGCGAATCTGATTAAAAGGATCACTATTGACAGCGGGATGGGGATGAGCAGGTGTCTGTAGTCCGGATAGACGACATCTGGCCGCGCTCCGGGCGCAATATCAGCCCAAGTTGTGTTCGGCGGCAACCACACCTTTATAGACCAAAAAGTATCACTAATATCGCCCAGTAAACCCATTGCAAACACTTTTCATCCGATTTCCACTTGTAAACTCCACTCTCTTTAATACACAACACACTTTTTCCGATTACCAAATTCGCGCCCCGCGACAAAAACCACCAATTTTTCGCCCCGATTTTTCCTTCAGTCAGATTTGAAATGACAGATTGAGTTGATGTTTCAAATTCCAAACATTCCCAGTTTTAATTCTCATTGTGGAAGTCAAATTGTCGTTGGAAATTTTGAAATTAACGGATGTTTTGAGAAAAATTATTTGATTATATTTAAAATAGCGTAACTATAAAAAAAAACATTTATAAAATAGTAATTTCAAACTTGATTTAGTAGTCCTGTCCTTTACTGGAAAAAGTAAGTTGCAATTTCCCAAAAGAAAAGTTTTTAATGGGTCATTCGATCTTCTTAAACAGTTTTTCTGGGTCTTTCTTGTGCTAGAAATCCTGAGAAAGGTGAATTGATACGATCTGTAATTGTTGAGAAAATAATTCTAAGCCTATTAATTAATTTCGGGATGTGCCTTACTATCTAATTTTTGATTAGGAAATTGTACAATTGCGAGAAATATAATAGCTTACCTCGTCTTACTGGTTTAAAATAGGTACTTTTCTTAAATTAAATGTGTTATATTCCTAGTGATGATTTAAGCACTAGCATCTATTCATACCAATATTTAAAATATAATTATAATTAAGGTTAAATTAAAATTGTTCTAGGTGGGCTATTAATTGTTTCGCAGTTGTATGTGATAATATTTGTTTAATAAAATATGGGAACATGCTTCTGTATTGGATGAAGATTTTTTTATATTAAATTTTTATTTTCCTTGACCTATTGGTGTAATTAAATGGATTTTTCATACGATAATAATAATAAAATATGTTTAATATTATTTATAGATTTTATAATTTTAAAATGAACATACGTATATTTATGCAATAAAATTGTTATTTATTTTCAGAACATTTTATTATGCGTTTTTAAATATTATATAAATTTAAAAAAAACTAGCAAACACCTGTTTTTGCCATTTCATTCCATAGATACAAATTACATAATATATGTACAAAATCACAATTTACCTAAATTTATAGAAATCGTGTGGTAAATTTATTTAAAAAGGTACGTATTAAATCCTATAATATATGATAAATAGAAAAATATAAGTGGTATTAAAAGTATAAGATTGCCTGATTAACAATTTTTATGAGTGTAATAAACTAATCATTTTTTTAAAAAATCGATTAAGCCAATTTAAGGGATTATGCTTCCTTTTGAAATTCAAAGTATCTGTTGTATCGGCTCACATTGTATGATCCTCTCCCTCCATTGTTGTCTATTGATGGCCACTTCTTTCCAATCGTTTACTACTAAAAGACGATCTGCTGCTTCATTAATGGTTGCCACATACCGTTTCCTGGGTCCGTACTGGTCTCTTTCCTGTCAGCCGTGCTTCCATTCCTGTTTTGCAACGATCAGAATGAGCGGATAAAAAGCCATATAATAGTTTCCGATATATGGCCAGTCTCGTCTAAACTGGTGCATGTTTCGTTGGGCCGTATTCATCCTTAAATAGGAAAGGTAAAAAATAATTATATTCTACACTTTTCTTCGTCGAAAATTATGAACATGTGGTTGATTTTATTGATAGCCATTCTTTCTGTACTCTGCTTTACACATCTTCCTCTCGAACAAGATTACAATTTATGACTTAGTCTCGTCGAGATTTTTATGACTTTTTTATATTTTTCCGATTTTTTGGGTCGAGCGCTCGTGATGAGCAAAATCAGTCTCGTTGCAGAGCTCTGATACCGACTAAAATATTCGTCAAAGTATTTTCCATCTACTCGTTTTAGACGCTCTCCAGTGGCTTTCCTTATGGTGTATGTTTCACTGCCGTATAGTATATTAGGAAGAGTTTTATAAAATTTTATTTTATTTTCCTTTGATTTTAATATGTTTTGTAGTGAGAAGTATATCCTATTTTCTGCTATGTAATATTCGTTTATCTATTTCATCTTACTCGTTTCAAAATATGCATTAATATTTTTTATGCAAAAATAATAAAATAAACTTAATGGTTTTATAGATGAAATTGTAAGCTGAAAATCAAATAAAATTCGTTTTTTTTTTTCATTTAGTTACTCACATAATATAAATGGCAAAAGCTCATTTTTAAAAGTGCCCATTTTTAAAAGTGCCCATTTTTTCACACCCATTTATGTGCACATGTGCAAATGTGTGTTTCTCTTGACGCTAACTTAAATAAAAGTTCTTACCAACAAATACTCTTTAGTCTTCACTGAAATACCCTCTTCAAGACCAAAATAAAACACCACAATTTTACTTTATAAATTTATTAATTGTCCTACCCTGTCGACACATTCACTATATTGTTAAAATTGTCTTACAAATGTGTTCAATACAAAGATTGTGCATAGAGTTAGTTGCCTTAGTAAAGTTGATTTTTAAACTAGAGTTTTTATAAGTACTTGTACCCAATCGAATAGTTTTTGGTTTATTATAGCCATAGAAAGTCACATAAAATTATACATTTTACGAACCTTAACCCTAATCACGTCGTCCTTAAATTTACAATCAACAATCTCTGTCCTTAAACTTGTATAAGATAACACATTTAATCAATTACAGTAACAAATTGCACTACGAATAAACAATTAACCAAATTTTGTCCAATTCTCTTCGATTCATTAGTGTAGTAATCATCGTTTTAGTGAACAATATAAATACAAGTCGTTTCACGATTGAGCGTTGTATTAATTGCAATAAATTTAGTAAATGGTAAATACTTAGTATCAACAAAGATTATTAAAAATATCAAATAAAGGTTGATTAATAAGTTTCATAAAACAAATAATAAACAATTAAGATTCAATAAAATAAAGCTCTAATACAGTTTCGAAATTATACACTCCACTTCATCCTTTTAAAAGCAGTTCTTTTTTTATTTATTATGATGAACCAACTTCAATGACTGTGCTTGCGGCGTCTACATTCTGGCTGAATTCCAAACCCCATTTTCCTCCAGCAACGATAGATGATGAGTTTTTTATTTTTACATCGCGCTAGAGTGCCCTTATTAAATTGTAATTCACCATTTTTTTCCCAGCCCCGCAAATAAATCAACATCAAACTGCCCGTGCCTGTTTAATTTACACGAACACATACAGAACTTTTGCCTCTATTGATTAAACCCCTTTTCAGAAGCCAAAAAGATTTCAGATCGATGTGATCGAGTCGGCGAATCAAATGGGTAACGTATTCGGAGAAATTTCTTTATGCAAATTTTTATTAATTACCATAGTTATTGATATCCCTTAAAATAAGTTGGTGTAAAAGAAATGGTGATAAATATTTTTATATAATCTTCTTCTTCGACGACACAACAGCCGTTGCCGGTAACAAAGTTAACAATTGCCCTATCTATTCATTTGCCTGTCTTTCACAATTGACAATTAAATAGCATGTTTATGAATCATTATTTGTTATGATGTGATTAGCATCATAAACAAATGATCCTAATAGAGCTTATTTATTGACAGGTTTTGGCCACTGAAACAAAACACACATACTACAAAGAAGACCATCCCTTTCATAACTTTCATCTGTATCCATTTATTGAATAGCAGCAAATTACTAGTATTATAGAAAGATCCGGTTAATTTCTTCGATTCTGTGCACTCCATCATAGCTTTGAAAATCTGTCTGAATTCGAACAAATAGTATTAACGGTACCATTTGTTCGACAGTTGCGTCCAGGGATTTTTTGTAGATGTATTCAAACAAATTTTAATTACAGAATGTTGTTAGGGAAAACGAGTAATGAAATTCGAAAGATAAAAATTACGGTCTGATTTAGGCTTGAACTTTTACGCTTCGGGTTAAATTCTGTAACGCTTCAACCAACGGCTCCACCCCGACTCCATTCTTATAGCAATTAAATTTACTCAAATAAATTAACAAAATCCGTCTTTTTTTACCTCAATTGTCAAAAAGAGTAACTGCCTTTAAAAGGATGAATCGCCATTTTTATGGAAAAAAAACCTAGACTTTTGTTTTTTTACCTAAATGGTGGTGAATAAACACCTCTGTATCTATGCAAAAAACAGTTGCATTTCAATTGATACATTCTAAGAAATAATTAAAAATTATAATCTAAAACACTGCTTTTAAAAAGATAAAATGGAGTGTATATGCACTTATTAATAAAGCATTGCCGTGAAGAAGAAACGCCAAATTTAGCTGAATTTATAATTTTACACGGCACAAATACTATTACACAATTCAGTAGTTTCAAACTAAAATTTTGTTAAAACTCAAACTTAAAGAATAGAAAACTTTAGAACTGCCATTATTTTATTGTGAACAAATCTCTGGAATCCTGTTTCAATCGTATTTTAAGGACAAATTATAAAATTAAATTTTTAAAATCAAATGACCTTTAAAGACGACATTTTGTTGTAAACAAATGTGTACAAATTGTCAATTCTGTGAATGAAGCAAGTTGGTTACTAAGATTGATTTTTAATTGCACTATGAAAATTTTATGAAATTTACAGTTACAAACACATTTATAAAGAATGGACAAAAAGAATAAAAGATGAAATAGGATTTGGCCTTGTTTCTTCTTCATGGCGATTATTTATAATAAATTTTAAGAATTTCTTTAAAATATAAAAATATATTTGTTTAAAGCAAATAAACCAATCTTTGGCACAAAAATGTATCCTATATTAAACTTTATAAAAACAATTTAAAATATAAAACTAATTTATTTGGTAATTGAATAATAAAAAAAAAATAAAACAAAATTAATATTAAATATAAAAAGGGAAAAAACTTATTAACCAACCTGATAATAACCTATTAAATAAATAAAAAACAGTCTTGGTCAGTGCTTTGCTTTGGCTTGTTAAATTTCCCTAATCGATGAAGACCAATTGTGGAAGCACTACGTTCTCCTATCTTATGCGAGATTAAGTAACGAATTTAATTGTCTCAATTAACAAAATTAAAAGAATCTGTTGACTAGAATCATCTCTTTGAACTCAATTACAATTAATCTACTAGAATAGTTTAAGTTTGGCTCCCAAAGATGAAATTGGAAATAATTTTGTTGCGGAGAAAAGATAATTTCATTGTCATGATATTACTTTAGGCCCCACAACTACTCTCTATTTAGCCCCCAATAAAAATCCCATTACATGTCCATTTTCCTCCTCCTCTCCCCTCCTCTCATCTCATCATCCAGTCTCTCTGTAGACAGTAAAGTAATGACGCCATAACAATAAAAATGTACTCTATTAATCGAGCAGGGGGCCCGATACGAAATCGCCTCTAGGAATAAAAAATATTTGGCTCCGGTTGACTCCCATTCGATTTAGATAATAAAAATATTGTTACCACCACCCACAAAAAACATCCCCCTCATCATAATAATTGAGTGCGAGCAATAAATATCGTGGCCAAGAAAAGATGTTCCTCGTCTCTCTATTAAATCGTTCAAAGACGTCCCAATTTACGATAGACTTCGTCTCGTTTCTGTTTGATTCTCTCGTGCATCGTCGACGTGTACGGATCAAAGTGAAGGACTCGCTTTCGACGCCTATAAATGCCCTCCTTACGCAATAAAGTGCACGCCAGCAGCGTCTCATCAATCGGGTAATCGAGAAATTTCAGCACCTCCCTCAGATGATGCTCCACATTGTTTACCAGGTCGTCGTAAAATATGATCTTCAGCTCGCCGGGAAACTCCTCCGCCCAGGACAAATTTGTTTGCTCCCATAACCACAGCTTGTTCACAACAAATTGCTGCCAATCTGAAAGATAAACATTAATGTTTAAGCACACAAATCTTCTATTCATTCCATTTTAAAAATTCATGACTCTTAAACTTTTCGAAAAGCCAGTGGCCAGTTTAAATAAGGATAATAGTTTAAAAGTTAAATTTATCCTCTCAAACAATTTTAAATTAATTTTAAACAACTTTAAATTCCCAAGCCAAAGGGGTTTTAGATAAATTCTCGGGTTATATTGCTTTGACATATACCTGTTCATAATTAATAGGTAGTATTGCCAAATTGTTGGATGATAAAATGTATAATTTATATTTCAATTACAACTAAAGACTAACAGTGCAAGGAGAAAACACCCTCCGCAAATAGCAGGTACTTGATACTAACTGTCCATATTAATAACAGTGTGCCCATCATCAAAAGCATCAAACCTATACTGCCCTAGATTGCGGTGCTCAATGACGGGTCTAATAATCTACTAATATTGGCTGCCCACCATACATCCAGTGATTCGTTATCGTGCTGCACCGTTACAATTATCTTATTCGCATATTTATAGATATATAAGGACTATAATCCCCGAGCGGGTTTACACCCAACAGATCATACCATAAAGTAATGCTTTTACTTAAATATAAAATTTCAGAAAATTAGCATTTTGAAATTTTTAATTATAACAAGTATAATTTATTTATTTTAGTAACATAAAATTGATATTATAACACAAATTTGTTTTAAAAAGCTGTTTGTGCAATTCCGTATCGAAAAGTAGACTTTTCTTCACGCAAATTGGTTCTGTAACGGTTTACTTTTCTGCACGGAGTGCTGAAATAATTCAAAATTTGCACGCAATTTGTCACCAATTTAATGAAAATACATATTGTTGTCAAAACCATTTCGTTGTGAGTATTCCCATCTCACTCTAATAAACACACTGTCTTACTTGTGTACAATGTCCACAATTTGAAGAAAAAAAACCTCTGCGAACGGTTTATATTTTTAATTATCGATTAATTCGTATTTTTTCAGATTTACTCAAAATAGCGTTCGATACACATATGAAATCGGTCATTACAGTACTTGTATCGAAATAAATTTATTTATAGCACAAGTGCTTCGTAAATGTAGGACAAATAAATTTTTTATTTTGAATTTAATAAAAGCGATCATTTATTTAAAAATGCATAAAATCTTAAGTAAAATACGGTCGATAACTATTATCAAACACACTAGCCTTCTCTAAAACACTCACAACTCACGAGACTTTAAAGAACTCTAATATTTAATAATGGCTTATCTTATCGACCTAGTTGTATAAATAACTATTAATCATCTATATTAATTTCTCATGAGCTCTAATATTTAAAACGAAAAATCATTCAAAATATAATAAATAATCAGTTCAGACCTGCATTTAGTTCTACTACATATTTTGCAAATTATTTTAATTTATTTACTTAAAATTAATCTTGTTTAAATAATAATAATAATAAAAACATGTCAACANCTATATTAATTTCTCATGAGCTCTAATATTTAAAACGAAAAATCATTCAAAATATAATAAATAATCAGTTCAGACCTGCATTTAGTTCTACTACATATTTTGCAAATTATTTTAATTTATTTACTTAAAATTAATCTTGTTTAAATAATAATAATAATAAAAACATGTCAACACTTTAAAAGCTTCTTAGACGAATAAGAGCTTAAATTCTTAACACAAATTTATAATCCTAAAATTGATTCCAAAAATATCAAATCTCATAATCCAATCATTGAATATTTAAGGATATGCTTTTCGAAAACTGCCTTTTGTAGAGAAAGTTGAGAAAGGAAATTGAAATAAAAATCATTAATCCCTGGCTTAAAATATCGATAATTTGATAAATAATATTCGCTTTAAATATCTTTATAAAATAAAAGCTGGACCCGGCAAACGTCGTCTTGCCAG
>JXOV01015977.1:0-38345 GCA_001014945.1 Clogmia albipunctata
TGCCCTCGTGAGCGGTGCCGAATGGCGCGTCGTTGACACATATATCTTATCCACCGCCTACGTGAGGAGGAGACGGTGGGCGGCACCCATCACTCCAAGGAATCATGATGGTGCAACGGTCCGGTGATCATTCATATGNCTTCCCTTATACTGTGTTTGACCTATACTGCCCTCGTGAGCGGTGCCGAATGGCGCGTCGTTGACACATATATCTTATCCACCGCCTACGTGAGGAGGAGACGGTGGGCGGCACCCATCACTCCAAGGAATCATGATGGTGCAACGGTCCGGTGATCATTCATATGTATTTATATATATATGAGTGAGGGCTATATCTCAGTCATGGGTTGTTTGGTCCAATTGTACATTACATTACATTTTATCCGCCTCTTTAGACCGGTTAACGCCCTGAACTGCTTCTTCGGAGGTCGTGGAATCCTGGGCGAATATTTTTATTGTGAAGTCTAAAATCCCATTGGTTGAGACTCCTTCATGTTCCTTATAGGAATATAGAGGGAAAAAATTATTTTTTATTTTTAAAAGACATTGTAAAAAAATCGTATTACACAAACAAATTCGCTTATGTTTCTTACCTACAATTAATTAGGTGATGATAGGGATGATAGCTATATTTTGTTTCCTTTTTGTAATAATATATATTATTATGGGTCTTATATTCTTACCCTTTTATTTGCAAAGTATTCTTCTTTGGCAAGACTACTTGTTTGAAAACGAAATCAGATTGTTTATTAAAGAATTTCTTTACCTTTAAAATTCAAATTGCAATGAAAAAAGGTGTAGTGCTTTTTCTTTGGTTGTCTGTAAATCGAATTTAAATCTATTTTATTGAAATATTGGATTTCTCTTTCAAACAAAAGTTTTTGCGAATCAAAAACCAACTATTTAAACGAAAAAGAGAGATTTCCCATGTGCAAATAAAGGGCAACAAATTTTATACGTCATCTCGTGTAATAAGTAACGAAACAGAAACAATGTGAAATAAAAACTTTTTTTAAATTAGAATTTTTTAAAAAATTAGAAATTCCTTTTACTTTATTCCAAATTTTGTTAAATTTTGTATAAAACATGTTCGATAAATATTATTAATCACATGGGTCTTATTTAAAAGATTCGTTTCGTTCGTAACTTTAAATATCCCTAGTGTTTAATAATACTATATCTTATCCACGTATTTGTATAATTTACTATTGTGGAAATTATTCTCGGAAATAAAAGAATTTGATATTAAAAAACAGTAAAAAATAATAGGAAGCATTACACCTTTTCTCACTGCAATTTGAAGAAACATTGCAATTTGTGGGAAGACCCTTTTAGAATTTGATTTTTTGTGTTTCAGTCTGAATTTTTTACATTGCAATTTGAACTTTTTTCTTTACTTTTTGGAAAGTGGTCCGAGTGCCCTTTTACCTTTAAAATCGGCCACTCGATCCGTATTTCTTCTTTGGTTTTTGATATATTATATTTTTTGCATTACCGTATCGAAACATACGCTTATCGATATCCATTTGAATTTCGTAATGTTTCACTTTATCGCAGTCAGTTGTTTCACTAGAGAAAAAAATACTATCCAACAAATTTGTCTCAAAATCAAAATTTGGTCGCCATTGTTGCCCTTAAACTACACAAAGTTTTTATCTCGGCTATGCCATAGGACCGTGATTATGTTGCAATTTAATTAACGGTTCCATATAATTTGGCTAATTTTGTTCCATGCGACAATAAAATAGACTTTTGCCTTATGACCAAGAAGTTAAGAGGAAACAAACTATATTAGTTTGAATTCCAACCGTTAACGGTAACTTTACAATTTAAGATTTCACTTGAAACATTTGTGAAACATGTCAATTTTTAAATTTTCCTTGTAAATAATGAAATTTAATGTGAAATTGTATAAATTTTAGTGCTCATGAGTGGAATGCAAAAAACGTTATGTCCTGCTCGAGTGTTAAGTCCTGTTTTTTAACTCGGAAACGATGAAACACTTGTCTTCGGCTCGAATGTTTCACACTCGTTAAAAACAGTTGAGTTTACACCACACAAATAATTATTCTATATTTAAATATGTACTATTTAATGTTATATAATCATATTTTGTTTGCCTCTCGTACAAAATTTTTAAATGCGACATTCAAATTACTTATTGAAATCACCGAAATAACTGGATTAATCTCAATTGTTGTAAATTTAAACTTTATACTAATAATAATCCAGTTCACGCTTTCGTAACACACGGCATTAGTGTCATTTTTCCAAGTCATTGCAATAAAACATCGGTCAACGACATTGAACGTAGCATAAACAAAAAATGGTTATTTTCCAATATTAAAGCAAATGACAATTTAATTGTAACATCTTACTCATCTAGTTGGAAAAAACCCGAAAACCAATAAAATCTGCGGAACCGAGTACTTCCAGTCCATAACATTGAGGTACGAGTAATAAATCTTTTTGATTTAAAAACAATAGCTTTAGTCTAAACGTGATTAAAATACGTCTTTATATTATTTGGGTATTGTTTTATTTTTTGTTGTTTACATAAGTTTTTATTACAATATAATCCACAATGTCTATGTGAAGAAGTATATAATTTATAATAATAATAAATTATCAACTGATCAATTTAAACTGGTAAAACAGAGGTCATCAGCTAATTGATTGGGTTCGTTTCCTATACTCGTGTGTGTGGTTTGTATGATTTAAATCGAATACGAATATTCAAATAACTCTTGAATCGCAAAGAAACTAATCTATTTTAATAGAGAGAGGAGTTAAGGAGAGTTAAGGACTTTTAAATAGTAATTATTAGATGCTTCTTTGTGTCATCTTTGAACGACTTAATCCTATTTGACCAATTCACTACGTTCTATACGTGAGACGAATCTATTACGAAGGATGGAAAGGAGGTTTACAATGCATTGTATATAAATATATATATTATATATAGTAAAAGATAGAGAGAGATAGATAGTCTAAAGCTATGATCAAAACTCAAGTTTTCCAGTCAAATTGATTTCCATTTCGTGTTCCTCTCTTCTCTACATTTTTCACCTTTTTTTTATTCCTCTTGTTTAAATCCCTTAAATTTTACAAATTGTCAGTGTAACAAACATGAAAAACTATCCATAATTTATTCAAATAATGTATATATCTACTATAAACAATACAGTTTTTCTTCATAATAAAAGGAGCGTATTTTCACTACAATTAAAATTATTTATATATATTTAAAATAATTTTCATATTTATTTTACTTGGAGACTAGAAATAGTAATAATTATATTTTTTCGTTATTTTCCCTCATTTTCTTTTTTAAATTATTATTTTTGTGTTTTATTTAACATTCAAGAGCTCTTTCTTGTCTAATTGGAGAATAGAACTATAGTTTGTTCTTACAAAATTGTCAAGGAGATTCCAATTACGTTTCTTAGGTCGTCTGGCTAATGGTTTCATCATCATCTTCAACATCTTCTCACTATAAAGTTTTATTGCAAAGGAGGACAAAAGTGTCCGGTTATAAATACTTGTCCGAAAGAACAAAACTGAACGAAACAAAAAATCGTGGCAAATACCTGCTGATACTACTGTAAATCAGTCCTGTTCTCATTTCCCATAACTATGTGTAATTAGGAACAGTTCATCTGCGTGTGTATCTCTTTTGTGATTGTGGTGTGCATCGGGCAGAAATGGTTTTCCAAAGCTATAAAATTGTGATGTGATTAGTCTAATGTGCTTCCTCCTCTTCTGTAATATCTTTAAGGACATTCTCGTCTTATTGGCATTATGGAAACAATACGTCACAGTACAAATTAATAACAAAAAATAGTCCAATTAATGTGTCTGCTCTATAAGCACAGGTTGTGGCCTTTCGGGGTTTTCCTAATATTTCTTTCTCTTCTAACCTTACTTTGCCTTCGTCAATGTTTTACATATTATAGGCTACATAAATCGGATCCAATTGATCCGCCAAAAATCCATCTCTCAGGTGCATTCGTTGTTTCTCTCCTCGGCTATTGATAGGCACCACTCCTGGATCTACCACTACTACAACACCGACAATCAGCTGGTGCTCCTCAAGGACCTAAAAAAAGAAAACAATTTTTAATAAACATAAGTGAATAAAACAAGTTAACCCTGTAATGCCCCAATTTTTATTGAAAACAATTACTATAAATAAAGATAATTTTTAGAATTACGAATCCGAAGAAAAAAAATTAAAAAATGCAATAATTGTAGATTTTAGAGCTTCTCAAAGATAAAAAAAAATAAATAAATTATTCCCACGACATTCACGACGGAACTAGGGGTAGTCTCAACCTCAACCAACGGGTGTTAGACTGTACACGACTGTTTGTTTTTCAGTGTATTAGTAGTCAGTTAATAGCACCTAGACCGGTTGTAAACGGATCCAGTCAATCCGTCCATTTTTTGTTTATTTTTTTGCGCCATCACAAATTTATAATTCGCTATGAATATTATTTCGCAATGTTATTGATATACACAAATAGAAATTTTTTCGCGCTAGAAAGATATCTGCCCGGGATTTGATCCCACGACCTCGAGGAGGATGTCCAGGGTACTAACCGCTAGGACACAGAGGCAGATAGCGTGCCGTTAGGAACTATCAGGGCTTACGGACATAAAATTTTACCATCCACCATCCTCCACCACAAAATTTACATTCAACAGAATTGAATTAGTTTTATTGCAAAATGTTTTAGTTGAAAATACAAAGGTATGAAAGTATATGAAATGATATATTAATTTAACATCTGGTAAACGAGATATAAATTAATAAAAATTCCAAAAAATTTGTATAAATTATTAACGTAATGTTTAATGTGTTTAATGTGAACCTAATTAAAAAAATGGTAAATGTAATTTTTTTAGTGAAGGCGTCTGGTTGAGACTATTAGAAGTTCGTCAGTCCTGATCGTGCGTAAAGATCCGCTAACTTTGAGAAGCACTAAAATTAACAAATATTACTTATTTATAAATATTGGTAAGATATATATAAATAAGAGATATGAAATAAGTTTTTGAACATTAAATTTTAATTATATATATTTTTAATAATTTTAAAAAAAGGTTTTTTTTTATAAAATAATTAATCTCTCGCTTTTCCCCCAAATTCACCATTTGAATCGATATAAATCGAGCCGTTTTCAAGATGTTTAAAATCAAAATGAGTATGACTAACAGATAGTTGCTTTTAATTGCATTAAAAATATTTTTAAAAATGCTTTGGTCTATTATAAGTATATTATCACTCAAATATAGTGTGCCTTAAGGCTCACTTAGGCATTTAAGGGTTAAATTTAGCAAAATTGTTGACAATTATATTCTCTTTGTTTTAAACATTATTTTAATAGACTTCCCAAAAGAAATATTTTGCGAGTAATTTGCTACAACAAATCCCATTTATCACCCCCACTCACCGTATTTGTGACCAATGGCACCAGATCCAGGGCTTCCGACTCGTTGCCATCCAGTTCTACAACGACGACCAGTAGATTTGTCCACGTGAAGACGGCACTGAAAGGTGTAAATCCGAATTAACACCGATTTTCTTGTCAACCAAAGTTAAACATCAAATTCCAAGAGAATAAAAAACATTCTTACCATTCTGCAATCTTTTTGTGACATCTAAGGACCGAGTTTTCGACATCAATCGGATGATAGTTCATTCCTCGGAGAGTAATCACTTCATCAAGGGCTCCCACAACGTAGACCGCATCGTGCAATTCCTGTTCTCCACTTCCTCCTAGCGTTCCTCCCACACTTCCTGTCGATCCAATCGTCGAATTGATTAACGTCTGACTCTGGGAATGTAACGATTCGTTGTCTGTGTCCTCTCGGCATCCAATACTTGGCGTCGTCTCATCAAGAATGGATCCTGATTGAGTGCACTCTGTTCGCCTGAGGAAACCCAAGTAACCCGTTCTGGCGTACGTCTCCGAAGTCGAACCAGTGACTAATTTCGCCGTAAAATGGTCATTATAATCCGTCTCGTCTCCGTAAATTGTGAAATACCCGTCTGCATTGTGCGGCGATTGCACCCAAATCTCTCCTAGATGAGAATCCCCACAATGTCCCTTCGTTTCCGGATTGGCTATAATCACTTTGACTCCTGGTAATAATTTTCCCGATTCGATTAAACAGAGAGAATTTGGCGCTCCTCTTTCTACTAGAGCCACTCTATTATTCCTCAACGCCCTCAAGTCGACATAGACTTGAGCACTCTCCGCTGAACTGGCCCCTTGGACACAGATCGCTGGATTGACACGACATCCAAACGAGGTTGAAACACACCTCGTATTTAATCCTAATGCTTGGAACAATTTACAAAATTGTTGCGTCAATTGAACGCGGGGACGTTCCTCCGCCACCACGACACAGGTCCTGACACAGGCCAGATTCACATTGCGCTGCTTCATCGCTTGGATGGAATTACTGAGCGCTTTTGTGCACAACTCAATCACCCCATAGGAGCAAAAAGTGTCCCTCACTCTATATTGAGACAGGGTGCTTAACCAGAGACTGGGATTCGCCTCCACTTCATACGGGGCAATCAGAATCGAATGATGTCCACTGAAGACACTAATAATAGTCCACATTGCAAATCCTAATCCACAATACGGATCTAAGCAAAGTGCCACATGTCGACTGGGATAAAGTTCACACTGCAATTTCAAACTAGCACAAAGACTAGACAGTGACCTATGGGTAATAATAACCCCACTCAATCTTCCACAAGTCGACACGCTAAAGTCCAAATAGGCAGTCGAGTCCAAAGTGACATTAGCAATTGCCGCCAACTTCCTCTTTGGATTATCCTCAATATCCAAAATTGGAGGCCAACTCTTCGGATCAATTGACGCCGCCGCTTCCCTCGACTTCAACAGCTTTATAATATTCTGAATAGAGAGCACAATCACCGACTTGGACACGTCCACAATCATTCGAACTGTCGGCAGTGTCGTGATCAAATTCTGTGGATGAGGAGGACGAATTGTGATCGGGATCACGCCCAAGTACAAGCAGCCATAAAAAGCACAGATCAAGTCGATGCCAGGTGGAAATATCAAAGCCACATGGTCACCGGGACTCAATTTTCCACGCTCCTGAATCAAAGCGGCAATCTTCTCTGCTCGTTTGTGCAATTCGGAACAGGTCAACGTCTTCGCCACGGTTCCCTTTGAATTTAACAGTGTGTACAACACATGGTCCGGGGATGAATTCGCTCGCCATCGCAGAATACTCGTTATCAGTTGATACTGTTCGGAAAAAAATCAAACAACAATTATTAACAATGCTAAAAAAACAAGAAATATCTTAAAAACAGTCTATCCATCGATCTTCCGTTAATAAATTCAACATATTGTAATTAATTACGCATTTTACTTATATTATGTAATTTAATTATGTTCAATATATCATTGATAGATATAATATTTTATAAAAGAACAATAAAATTTATTGAAATCTAAAATTTACTATCAAAAATTAAATTATGGTTCATAAGTAAATTTTGTAGCGGAGACCCCTGGTTGAAACTATATGGAATCATTAGAACTCAGTGTGAAGATTAAACGTTTAATACAATTGTAGTCATATATGTACGCATTATTACTACAATAAAATACTTTTATAAATTTCCCTTTCAATTCCTGTAAGGAACATGGGGAATCTCAACCAACGATAACTTTTCACGACTATTTTTTTTATAATTAGTCAGATGAAAAAGGACCCGGATAGTCATGAATAAATCGATAATATTTATAAAATAATAATAATAAATAATTGAAATTTGTAAGTAATTTTGCTTGAGACCGAAATTAAAAAAAAATACCCACTTTACTTAAGCAAATTTGTGATAAAAAGTAGATCTTTTACAATAATTTCAAGTGAACTGCACAGTAGTTGACTACTCTTCAGTATAAATTTTTATCAATCAATCAATAAAATCAGGAGTATTTTCATTTAGGTTGTTCGACATATAGTTATAGTTCTTATAATATTGACATCTATTAGTCGTAAAATGTTAAAATCACTAGTAAACTTGTGTATAATTTTCATAATCATAAGACGATCAAAGACAAATTTTCAACATATATTATGTGCCACGGTAAAATTTCTAAATGTCCTAGATTCTACAACTTTTTACACCTTAAAAACTTAACTTATTATTAATAGATTGCAATATGCTAAGAACACAAAGTACTGGAGAACTTATTACTAATTGTCAGTAATATAAAAAAATTCGTTTGCCTTAAATAAAAAATATGTAAAAACCCATAAAATTGCTTTGCATTAAAACTTATTTTTCGAGTGTACGACTTAATGTAGAACTACCTAATAAAACATTTGATATAATTATGTATAATTTTCCAAATAAGTTTTCAACAAGAAAATAAACAATTTTATTCCCAAACAATTAAACCTTAACTCATAATTTTTATTTTAATTACCTACTGACCATAAAACAATTGAATATTACCTTTCTCTCATTATCATCAGCCAGTCCAATGTCTCGTCCCTGGGCCACTGCAAGCCGGTTTCCCTGCACCAGGTTCCCAACCATGACCGACGCTGGTCCAACCGATGTGTCTGTAACACATCCAGATGAGCTTCCACTAATTTGTTGAGGTTGTGGTGTTGGTGGAAGTGCGCCTATTTGTTTTGTGATGTTTTTTGGTTTTTGGCAATATTTTTTTGGTTTGGTTTTGTTGCGCGCATCAAGTGTTTAATTCAGTTTTAAATAATAACGTGTTAAGAGCGTGTATTTTTTCATAAAAGTATAATAGTGCATTTGAAGTGAGAACATTAGTTTATAGTGTCAGAGAACAGCGTGTGTGTGTAATTTTAAGCGGTAGTATTCATGTCCGGCGCAAATTAATTAACCCCCGACACCATTATTCAATTTCATTGGGTCCGCGCGATGATGACGATGATTAAGAACAGTGTTAATGAGGTGGTGTTGCGAATTTCGTGTGATCGCGCGTATTAAACGTTTTTATTGGCACACAACATTAGTTAATGGCGGCATTTCATACATTATCGCACGTTTTTTTTTGGTTTAGTTGACAACAGAGAGCAGCATTAAAGGGAGAAAAGGTAGAGCCAATTATAAAAATGAAAATTTGAAATTTTTAGTTGATTTAAAATTAAAAAATTCATTTTCTAAGACTACACAGAGGCTAGTTGGTTTAGTTGCTATATAAAAGGTGCCCTTTTTAGTGATCAGGTGACAAAAGAGTACTTGAGGAAGAGGAAATGTTAGTCTCAGGGATATTGCATAGGTTTGTGGAGTTCTAGTGCGATTCAATTTCCGATTCTATTCCATTTTCTCTTTGGGAAAATCAAAATACGAATATTTTCAAATTCCCAAACTGGCTAAGATTTTGCAAGATGTGAAAAATGTAAAAATAATCCAAAAACTAAATGATAAACTTTTGCCGAAATCTTTTAATTGATTCCGTGGAAAACAAAACAAATAAGGACTTCGAACAAAAGAGAGCAAATAATCGTAATTCGGCACATACCTTGATGGATTTCTCGTGGCTTTGGCAAATTTGTTACGCATGTGTGGGGGCACATTAAAACGTTGGCCGGATGGAGTGATCCCTCTAAGAATCTACGTCTCGCCTCGCACAAATGGATCCCACCTGGGGCCGCCCCGATTGGACAAATAGATATTAATCAATTAAAATTAATTCCCCCTCAAAACAAATCCAGATTAAAACATACCTAATGGCGTTTTTGGAAGATGATTCGGTGGAACCAATGCGAGACAATAAATACCCACTTGATGAATGGAATCGACTGCTTGTAATACTCGAGACATCCATTGGAATGATTCTGAATAGGAGAATAAGAGGAATAGAAAGAAATCATTAACGGTTTCAGATTGGGAATTATACCCATTTTCTCACATCGATGATTTTTTATAGAAATTTCTGACAAAAAATCGCATCCGTTATCAAAGTTCAAATAGCAATTAAAATTTTACGATTGAAGAAATAACACTAATTTTATGTATAGCGAAATTAAAGCATCTTATATCAGAATTCCATCATAAATATAATAATTATATGACGATTTTCAGTTAACAAATTTTTATTTAAAAAGAATTTTATCAACTTTATAGTAATAAAAGTGTATTGTAAAATCAGTTGATATTTAAACTATAAAACGAGTTTTTAAAAAAGAGCCATAAGACGGATTTTACACCCGAGTTTTAATTTTTTACAATCCTTTTAAAAATACACAATATATGATTGAATAATTTAAATTCAAAGTTAATTTTTACTAATGAGAAAAGTGATTCATTAAGAACCTCAAATCGATGTCGAAAAGCTAACTTATCGATACGGAATTCCAAAAAGAATTTTATTGCAATAAAATATCATCAAACAAAACCCTTAATTACCTTCCTCAGAACAATCAGGGCGCTGTTCAGCTATCACACAAACACGTTCGTCACGCAACACTTTAATACTAAAGACTGCAATTCGGCCACGATAAATAAATCGCATCGGTTCGACAGCCAAGACTGTGGCGATAATGTCGTCGGCATTGTGCTTTCGTCCTGTCACCGTCATCAGACCATCTCGTGAGCCGCAAACAAAGACTAATCCTCCCGGTCCTAGGAATCCCAGTAATCCACTCCGAACGTAATGGTCATCGCTGATTGGAACCGTTGGAGCACCTTCACTGTCATCGGCAATCGGTTGAACTTTAAACGTCGCATTCGACAGCCCATCCAAACCGAAATAGGTTGTTCCTGTTGCTCCAGTCGTTACACAAATCTCACCCACTTGATCCGTTTTACATAGAACTGCGGGACCCTCAGATCTCACGACTACCATTGATGCTGTAATGGAAATTAATAATAATAAAAATTATTATTTGTCCTATAATTTTAACAAAAAAATTAACAATATAATATTGAGTAGGGTTTTTAAATAATTTTTATATTTAAAAAAAAGGTTTTTTTTAAATGAAAGGAAATGAATATAAATTTTTTCCCCTTTCAATTCTTGCAAAGAACAAGAGGAGTCTTAACCTCAACCTCCTACCAGTCCAGAAATCAAATCCATGGCCTCCGAAGAGGCAGCCGGATGCGTTACCACATCAGCTATGAGGCCGACAATATATGGGTGTCTCATTTCATTTTGTATTTTTGAAAAGATATTATTACATTGTTAAGAGATATTCCTTTTCTAAGAACAATTAATGTCTCAGGATGCACTAAAATCGGTCAAATTTACTACAAATTATTAATATTTTTCCGTAAAAATTCTCCAAAATAAGATTTTTTCATATTCGCCACGAAAACTTGTCATTTAGACTTTTTTTTCTTTTAAATCACATCAACGGCCTATGAATTTTGCCATTATTCATCAATTTAAAACCATAAAGTCGAACTTAGTGAAATTACCGAGAGCATATAGCTGAAAATGCGCGAATTATTGATCTTGAAAATTTAATAAAAAGGATAAGGTCCTACAAACGTAATGGTAACGTAACATTTTTGACTAAAATTGTGTTTTTAGTTAATGGCATTCATTTTTTTACTATGAAATAAAAATTAATTGGTTTTTTAAAATAACCTATGGATGCGTGACTGCAATTTTTGAATTAAACATGAAAGATTTGTATATTGGCCAAGGTGCCAGTTGATCTTGAAAAAATTTCATGAAAAAGATATGATCCTACAAGTGTTATCCTGGATGTTATTTGCCTAAAATTTCATTCCATAAATAATCCTATTTTATGTACTATATTTTCTATATATATATATCTTTAAAAATTCGATAAAACCACTTACTTGCTGGCATTACTTGTCCACAATCCTGGAGCGTTAGTGAGGTTAAACTGTCTTCACTGTCGACTCGCACCACGCCATGGGAGAGCGCCGCCATGGAGAGGACTCCCCTTCCTGTTGTCGCCGATTGATTAAAGCCGGGCTGTCCACGTCCTGGCCTTCGCAGGGACACTGTAAACGCTTCCGAGCTGCTGGCACATGGACAAATTGCATCGGCTCTGAGGCCTTTCGTTTGAAACACGTTCAAAAACTGATCACAACTGGACAGAGACCACGGATTCGCTCCATCCGCTACTAGCAACATTCTTAGCGACGATAGGGAAATATCCTTATGATCCTTGGTGGCCAAAAGACCCCAATGCAAATCGCGACTCTTCACAAAACAGCACGACGCCCGATACTTGGTGATTAGTTGCATCCAGGAGGAGGGACGCAATTTCATGAGCGCATACGGTATAAAGAGTACGTGCATCCCATTCAAAACTGACGTTAATACGCTATGCCACAAACCGACCTCGCGCTTGAAATCCAACACACAGACGACCGTCTCGCCCTCTGTATAGTGACAGGCCATGGTCAGCGCCCGGCAATGGTTGATCATCGCCTGCCTCGTCACAGTCACGCCCATCACGCTGCCCTCCTTGTCACTAGTATACTCAATGTAGGCGGGCGCGTCATCCGCAATCCGGGCACTGTTCACGTTAAAGTCTTTCGGAGGTTTCGGCAAATGTTCCGTTACAAACCAATGTAAACGGGGCCAGCCCTTCAGTTTTGCTATTTCACCTGTGGTCGACTTTGGTAATCCTAATTTAGAGAGAATAAATGTGAAAGATTAACCAATGCCCAACTATTACATTTCAATTTAGGAGCGTCATAAGCTCTCTATCCATTTTATAAAATACATACCTTTTAAGCATGATTCCGAGGTAAGTGCTACTTGCACACCGCATGAGCTTAAAAGAAATCCAACTTGCTGAGGTGGTGAATCAGAACTAGACAATGGTAGTTCAATTGGCAGTGGCACTAATCCCTTCAGCATACAACCGTACCAGGCAGTAATGAAGCTAAAAGTTAAATCAAATGTTATGAATATTGTAATCCCAACCATTGTTTTCTCATTAAAAGAGGAATAACATTTAAATTAAATACAATTACAGTTAATCTTTACTAAATTCAAAATGTCATCACTACTATTTTATGCTCTTTCTTAAATTACTCAATTCAAGCAAGCTACATTAAACAGTAGAATATGTCTATTTCCAATCACTAGAACCATTTAAGGAAATAGATACTTTCCCTATAGAATTTTGAATAAAAAAAATAGAATTTTGATAGATTAAATTTTAAAAATTTGTTTGTTTTAATTCTTATTTTGTGATTTTTATTTTATTATTTCTAAATTATTAACATCTTAAAGTTTATTCAACTAAATTCCAACTCACTTCAATGGATCACTGTTTGGATAGACAAGGGCAACTCGGTCTCCTGCTTTGAGAGTCACGTGCTCCGACCCCTTGTTGAAGATCTTTGTTGAGAGAGCATAGGCGATTTTCATGGCTCGAGACAATAATTTCCCATAGGTAAGAGTCGTCGTCATTTTGCCATTCGGATCTAGAACTGTTGCCATGGGCGATTTGAATGAATTGGTGCCAAACCTTTGTAAGGCTTGCTCTAAAGTCCGCGATAAGCCCGACATTACGACTAATTGCTCGCCTTGAACAGGGGTCATTATACCGCCCTCCGGTTTCGGGGCATTAGGATCTTTTGGATTGGCAGCAATCTCCAATTCGATATCTATAAAACCCAAAAATCAATTAAATATTTTTACGATCGAATAAGAGACCAGAGAACATTATAACAAAAATTACCATTATCCTCGTAAAATTCTGGTAGAGGCCGTCTTTTTGGTCTTTTTAATGTGTTTAATAACTGTTGAATTTTGGCCGAGACTTTCCACCGGCCCGCCGTACTCGTGTCTCCCGGTTCATTGCTGGTCACATCGTACCGTGTCACCCGATCAGCACCACGCCGTGTGTTATTAAATTGCGTCACATCAGGAGCCACATCTAATAAATACATAAAAATTAAATTTAGGAGGTCGTAAAAAATCCAACGATAATAAAAGGCAAGTTTAAACAACTAACGAGATCTGGGCTGGAAATCCGATATATCCGTCATGTCGTATGTGTACTTTTGTGATCTGCCGTGATGATGGTGCATACTCTGAGGCGGTGATCCCGTACTGGAAGTGTCCGATGGAGTGGGCTGTTGACCTTTCGGAGGCGTCGGTAAATTCTGAGGAGCCCTTCGGTGGTCCGAAAATCCTGAATGATCTCGCGATGGCAGCTTGGGCTCCCTGTCTCCCCTATGTCCTCCTATATTATCACGTGGTAGATTGTACTCCCGTTCTGGAGTAGATATCCTCTCCTCCAGCGCTGAGCCATCGTCCGAAGACATGTCTACAATGTCCCAAAAAAGAATAATTCCAATTATTACAAATTACCAATCAATCCTAAAACTGTCTGGTTAAAATTGCCACCTGAATCGTCTTCATCGCCTCGATCCGGACTTCGATTCAACACGGAGCTGCGCTTTGATGGCATGGGCAAACTAGGCTTCGGTCTATTTTTTAAAGCCGCTAGTGCTTGCTGGACAGCTTCCTGTCGCACTTCTGCATTTAGTGAATAGCAATGAATTAATTTTACATTAGTTGTGATTTAATGAGACAAACCAAAACAAAATATTGCCAATCAAAAGTAATGGAACAAATTATGATATAATGCATATAACATAAAGGATAAACCAACAACCAGGCAAACACCTTAGGACGAAGCTTGAAAAGGAGGATGATAGACTGAGAGTAGAACAATAAACTTCTAATAGAACAAATCTACAATTTATACAACTAATAAAGAAGGAATTTATTTTGGTTAGGGTCTGTTAACCAGCAGAGGAAGATCTAAGCGCACTTTATGATATATGTATGTGATAATGGACTGCGTTTTTGGTTAATCTTTGTTAATTCGTTTTAATTATACATTTCTGTAATCGATTTCATTCCAATTTCAAATTTACCGCTGGTATATCGGCTTTCGTGTCTGCCCAGTCGGCGACCACCATTCTTTCCGTGACCAGCCCCAGTCACAGCAGTAGCGGCGGCAGCAGCAGCAGCTGAGGCAGCTTCTCTCGTTACATTCTCATAATCATCAACATTCCCTTGGTTTTTATTATCACAATTACCATTCTTATTATTTATTAAATTATTCAAATTACTATTTGGATTTCTCATTTGTTGCTGCTTCTCTTTACTCGTGGCCACAATTTGGGCGATAATTGATTGCGGTTGGATCAACTGATCCTGGACAGAGTACGATCCACTCTCACGGGATTGATACGGGGCACAGCCTTTAAATAGTATTGACTTAGAATCGGGCAGTTGCTGTTGCTGCTTTTGATGGCTCTGCCTTTGCTGAAGTGGTTGTTGTGACATGGCACTCGAATAAGGAGAACTACTACCCGTCGTCGTCGTTGTTGAGTCAACACCAGTCGACGCAAACATCGCCATTGCCTCGTCTATGGCAGCTGAGAGCATTCTCGCATCTAATATCATCAACAGTTTTGTATATAGGGTTGGATATTTACATGCAAAATCGAAAGAAACAAGAGAAGAAAAAAATCAACAGCTGAAACAATATATCTACAACAAATCATCATTTCAACAACCAAATAAGAAACTTAATCGAACGCCTTAACAGAGTAAAAGCCATTTAAGGGGAGGATTAACATCCAAAGGTGGATTGGATTCAAATTAAAAATGCATCTTCATTGGCAACTAAAAACTATTTAAATTCGTCCGCATTCGTTGCAAAAACAATATTTCTAAACCAAAAATGGTAGCATTCCTCTTGAACCCAGACCTGAATGGTAGCGCTTCTCATTGTGAGTTATACGCCGCTGTGTCCTGCGGACCCGGTGGTTCTGATAGTAATGGTGATGCGATGGATAGCCCGCAGACGATGAGTGCTGGTGACGGGAGTGCTGAGAATGGGACGACGACTTGCCAGTGGAGTGAATCTCATCCACATAACTATAGCCATCGTTTGTGACACAGATCTCACTGCCATTTATCTCAGGAATCCCAATCCCACCAACGCTATCATCGTTGACCAAGTGCTGATTTTTCAAATTGTAGTAGCCATCGTTAGACACCTTAACACTGGCATTGCCACCAACACCTCCACCGCCTTGATAATGGTTAGCGTTTAAGATTAAAGGGACAAGTTGTACTTTTTCGTGTGTGACTTAATTTTGAATTTTTTTTTGTGTAATCGCTGATTTATGGTACAAATTTTTAGTTTAATTGCAAAAGAACTGTATTGTTTATTACTTTATACAAATCTAAATCAAGACAAGTAGTATTTAATTTAAAACCACGTTAAAATTTAATTTGAATTCAAGGGAACAATGAAATCGAAATTGACATTTTTATTGGTAAACTCAAATTTAATTTGACCCTTTGAACTTTTGCAATTAAACCGTTAGAAGTTAGTAATTTAAACGGAGAAACACCAAAGCGAATATTAAATTTGCATACCATGTTGTGCATTCGTTGTTGATTCCAGGAATGGTTGCAACAGTCTCGATCGTTTCTTTTCATACCCCTTCTGTGTGATATCGCCTGAAATTGAATTAATAAAAAACGCATACAATTAATTTCACGAAAATAATTTTAATGACTTTACACAGAAATTGTGATTTCACTTTCATAATCTAAATATTTCAGCAATTATCGTTTAAATTCAATTCCACCTGTGCAATTATTTTCCGTCAACGTCGAGATTTGACGAGACTGTGATCACCACAGACATTAATTTAACCCATTCATAATCCCATTTAACTTTGGCACTCGGCTACAAATTAAAATAAACGCAACTACAACCCATTCAATCATCGTGTCATAGTAATAAACAACAAGAGCATCATCAAGCTAGAAGACGCTACTAATCCACACTTTTACTGCTTTAATTTTCTCAAAACGGGAGCCATCACACATATCAGCATTTATTGCTCTGTGAGAGAAAAGATGCAAAGAGATCCCATTGTTTGATGGGGTTTATTCATTACCAACCATTTATAACAATAACCTTTCATGTTTTCGCAGCATAAACAGACAGAACGTGCTGCGATTTTCTTTGCAATTCGCCGCAGAATAACAACGACAGACATTCTATTCTATATATTTTGTCTGTTCGCTCCAAAGCTAGTGGTAAAACTTCTATACAGTAATTTCACTAAAAAATGTGCTAATTTGTCAAACGACAAAATCAAAGCCAATTCCAAAATTGGGTCAATTAGAGAATATCAAATAATTTACTTTATAGCAGTAAGTAATTTGGCTTAATCTTCGATTATGTACAATTTCATTCAAATTAACCCATATTTTAATCGAATCCAAGACAGATTATTAATCGACTTAAATCTTATTGCAAATTACTGTAAAGAAAATAACCATAATTCAAAAAAATATTCCAATTTTTATCACCAACAAATTCAAGATCAAAAATAGATTACCATTTTTGAAGATAACATTAGACTTCCATCAGGATGGTTCAATCAAATTCAATATCTCACCAAATTAATCACGAAGGTCTATAGAAAGTATCGTCCAAAACTCATATAGGCCTCTAACAAACTATAAAATCAATAGTTCAATGAAATTTGAATCTATAACTTTATACTCAGCCAATGAAAATATATTTCGCAAGTGTCTTAGGTCAATAGGAATTTAAAAGTCATCAATAAAGAGAAGCAAATACAAATAGCTTGTGGGCATGAAAGACAATAGAGCATGAGCATTCGCGATAACAAATAAAAATCCCACTGATAGAATCTCTAATCCGTTTTTATATCGATTATCAGTTCCGTCATCGGTAAAGACTGTGAAATATTAGGTAATGCTTTGTAAACTGTACATAAATCGTCAACCTTTTGCATCATCGATATTACTATCATTGTCGACTTGGCCCTCACAGAATTTCTCATACCAGCTTTCCCACATACACACACACACACCACAGCGGTTTGCAGAGTCTTGCAGTGGGTGGAACACAAATCCAATTCGTTCCATTACAATATATTATGTACACACAGAAAAAGAGACTTTGGTAAGTTCGTTTCGGCATAGAGTTATAGACCAACTAAACAAGCAATAACTCTTTCAAAATTGCAGTGTGTCTCTAGTGGCAACAAATATATATAGCCAGCTAATATCAATAGGAAGTGAAAATCGCCAATTAATGAAATTGATATTTGCGAGCAACGGTGTTCTTCTTTGACGTTCAATTGAAGAAAATAACGTATAGGTTCGGTTCGATGGCACCACACCACACTACTCATGTAACCCAGCCAGCGCACACGATTCCCATAATTAAATGCCAATATATGTCAATTTATGTACCGTAGAGAGCCTTAGCCTTAGTACAACAATTATTTAACATGAGTCTACGCGATTCCATGTACAAAATAAATGTAGAATCGCTCGTAAATTAATTGCAAAAATACACTGGGCTAAACAACACACTCACCTGTCCTCCTTCTCAGAGTCGATTGACGCTTCTTTAACTTCTTCTTATTAGTATTTGACTTTTTCCGCTTCACCTTCGATTTCTTGTCCCTACCGCCACCTCCAGCCGAAGACAACATTTTACTATTCACCTCATCACAGCCCCCATTAGAACCGGTTTCAACACCACCTTCGGACAACACACTCTCTGCATCATCATCATTATCGTCGTCGTCGTCGTCATCCTCTGCATTTCCACCACAATCATAATTATTATCAGCAGAATCCACCAGATTATTCTCACTTTTCTGCTTTCGTGCCTTCTTCTTGTTGTTATTATTCTTACTCTTCTTGCTCTTCTTCGACCTTAACAGGAAATTGTTACAGTTGCAATTGCTAAGTGTCGATTGAAAGTCCAAATACTGATCACTATCCAGCCTCTTCAACTGACCCAAACCGTCATCGTCCTCCTCAATGTCCTTCTTCTTATTAACATTTATATCACAAAAGTGCTTAAACTTAAAGCAAAAATCACAACTGTTCGCATCCATTGTCATTATAGAGTCCGAAGTAGTTTGTCTGCCATCACGCATTCGCTCACACTTGGAACAGAAACTCTCCTCATCCAGGTTCTTAAACAAATCCTCATCATCCTCAAACCTATCATTGCTTTTTTGCAGAGAATCATCGTGAACCGAGGGAAAGATATTCGACAAAAGAATCTCATTTTTGACATTTTCACTTTCTGATAACAGAGATAAGAATGGATCTTCTTCCTGGTAATTAACATTCGCTTGCATATTCTTGGCAAAGATATCCTCATTAATATGCATTAATCGTTTGATGTTCTTGAAAAAGAAATTCCTATCCTTTCGGGACATTTTCCTCGTCAAAATATCATCGTAAGGAAACTCTTCAAACTCGAGCTCTTTCGCGGGCAGCCTGGACTCAACATCCATAATTGGCATGCTCATAAAGTTGTTATGTTCGTTGTAACTGTTGTTCTGGAACACCAACTCGGCATACTTTAGATCGCTGTTATCGTTGTTAAATCGACGCACCTCTTGGAAACGGGGAATCGGTTGGGTTCTTGTACTTTGTTGGTTATGGGCACCAGCACCAGTCGCTCCACCACCACCACCACCAGTGGTGAAGCCATTTCTTCGCGTGAATCGAGAGAATTGATTCGCCAGAGATTCATTGCTGGCCATCGGCGATGATAATCGCTTTCGTTTATCTGGATGCGGAAACAAAAAGTTGGAGCTGGTCGGCGATACAGAGAGTAACCTCTCCTGCTGATCCAAACTGATTTTCCTTCTCAAGGTCTCGCTACGGGCCATTATATAAGGACTGCTATAAATGTCCAAATTATCCAATTGCGTTTCCACTTTTTTCTGCATCAACGAGTAATTCGATAGCATGGACTTTTTGTTGGCACAACTCTGCTGATACTCGTTGTAAAAGTCGGTAATAGTGGCCTCGTTCAGCTCCTTTCGTTTCAAATAGTAATTTTTCAGCCGCAATAAATGAGCCTCATAAAACGCCTCCAGGTCCCGCATCTCTTTCTTGAAACTATCATCACTGGTAATCGTTGAACATTCTTCCGACGATTGTTTTTTCGCCTTCTCCTTGCAATATTCTTCAAAGTCGTGCAAAATTGATCCAGTTCTATAGCTGCCACATCCATTCCCCCCGCCGACACCCGCCAATTTGGTTCTCGATTTGATCTTTTTCCGTTTCGATGAATTGCTCTTGGATTGGACCATGACCCGCTTGAAGTAACCATCTCTGCTCACAGACAATTTCGGTTTTTTGGTCCTCATGAACGGTTGCTGGTTCAGGTAATAATTCTCTTTAAATTTACGGGTCTTTCGCCGGAACAGACTTTTCGATTTGGTCAGTGTTAAGCTGAATCCAGAATCGCGAGAGGACATTGACTTGAACGATTCATTATTGAACGCTTTCACGGGCGGTGGACCATCGTCTCTCGGCTTGTTCATAGACGACAGATCCATTGAGAAATCCTCCTCATTCTGGCCCAAATTTAATTGCTTCCAGATCCGTCCCAAATTCACCGAATACAGTTCCTTTTGCCTCGTAAAAGGATTCGTCTTTATTCGCAGAGGATACGGTATGTTACTGTTTAGGGAAATCATATCATCGTTGTTATCTTCTTCAATGTTCTTGAGGTACTTTGGATAGTCTAGGTTAATCTCGTATTTGGATACAAAATTCCTCCCTCTATCACTCTGCATATCACATAGCGTTGAGGTGTTAGTCCTCTCCGAATCGTCCTCATTGAAAGTGGCATTTGGATCGTCGTACACTTCCTCTAAGCCCCTTTCATTCTCCTCCGTATGCGAATTAATTCCGCTCAATGTCTTCTCTTCCAGATCATCACTTGATGAGACAACGTCAACACTACAACCTAACAGGGGAGGACACATTGTTGTTTCAGGTATTTTAATGACGACTCCAGCATCTGTTTGGAAATTCCTCCTCTGGCTGACGACGCTTTCTCCCTTCACCGAGGGGACCACCGTCGTCTGCGGTTGGTGGTGCTTATCATTACCACCACCACCGCTACCGCTGCCACCATTGCTAATTACCTTGAACGTATTCGAATTGATCGGCTCGTAGACGACCCGCGTTCGTGACACATTCAATTCATTTTTTGCACTGTTACTCTCAGAAGATGCATGCCTTGTTTTGGCTGCTACTGCCGCTGGCTCCAATTTCAAATCACTGTGTAGGTACTGTGGTTTATAGTCTTTCGATTGCATGTACGTCCTAAACGTGACCAGACTGGGCATCTCTTCGACAGACTCGATAACCGACCCCTCCTTTTCATCAGCCTCAGCCAATGGAGCATTTTGATGATTTGCGGTTTCGATCGACTTTTCCGAAATCTTCTCAATCTCGATCACATTCTTGCCACCACAACGTCGCTTCACCACCTCAATCGATGTATCTTCTAGAAGGCTTTGCAGTGATCGATCGTTATGCTGTCCAGTTGATGACTCCACACTCGATACCGTCTCATTTCCGTTCAAATACAACGAATTCACATACTTGGAGTCGTTGTTCTCCTCATTTGTGCTACTATACACGGACAACACCTTTGACTGCTGATTGTCTCTCGATAGAACTTGGGAAGAAGAAGAATTGACTATTGAAGAGGTCGTTTTCGATTGTCCATAACTCAATCCGTTCACAGTTAAATCACCCGTGTTATCGTCGACTTTACAGTCATAGTTAGAATACTGTCCCTTAGAGTCCGATCCATCAAAGTCAATTCTAACCGTTTGCACCTCTACCTCATGGGCCTCTTTGGACCTCTTCTTCTGGCCCTTACTCCTATGGGAACGTGGACTCTTATCGAACGACAGAATCTCGGTGATTTCCTCTAGAGACGTCTTTTTCGTAACACCACCACCACCTTTTCCACCATTCGACAAAACACTCACGTCACTTTTTGCACTGTCCCGAAAGGATTTATGATGGGAACCATCGATACTTGGATTGTTGCGCGAAAAATGCTTCTGTTGTAACTGAAGCTGTTTCGTTGTATTCACACTTGCCACATCGATTCCATCTAAATCAATCACTACCACATTCTTTGGGGCCACCACATTTTGTCGCTTATTCCGGCCCCTGTCCAAGTAACTCTTCCTAATGCTTATCCTCTTGAACGAATCACTTCTTTTAAAACTCGTATCCACTCCCTTTTCCTTTTGCTTGTTTTTGTTCTTCGACCTCAGCAAATTGCGTAACGATTCAAACATTATCGGCTTCATCTTGGCATTAATAACTGCCTGCCCATCACCAACACCTTCTATCTGCACTTTGATTTAGCACTACACATCACTCCTCTCTAGAAATAATTTCACTTTTATTATACATTATAAAACACCAAGGAAAACTGATTTTTGTTGCACATTTAATCGCTTTTGTCAATTAAAAAGAGCCCCTTTTTATAACTTTGTTCCGTATCGCAAAATAGATATGTAAAATGCACCATTCAACCACTGACTGAATCGAGATAACAGAACCGTCTGCAATGGACGCATTATTTTTCGTACTCAACTGATTCAATTGAAAACCTAATGAGCGAAATAAGAAAAGAAAAGATCCATCGACTGTTTCATTTCCAGTTTGATCGCTCTTATAGTTGTTGTTGTTATTGTTGTTATTATTATTTCACCCCCAATAGCCACAATTATAAATCTATATGTGCCTGCCTTCAGAGAGCTAAAGCTAGCTATCGGACAATCAGAGTGGAACTGCGCGCACTCTTATGTAGAAACATGAAGCATCATCAGCCACATATGCGCAAAAACGCTTAAAATTAAATAAAATTTGAATTTTTACGATGCACACACAACACACACACACACAACAAATAGTTGAAGATCAATCTTAATCGATCCCATTTACCAGAGATGCATTACATGTGTTTGTTTATGTAAGTCTACTCGACTGAAGATAACTCTTCGAATTGACGAAATACTACACAACAATCATCGTAGATAGTCTTTAGGAAAGCGCGCGTTTGATTCGGTGAATCGTTTAAAGTCGATCAATTGTGATCGCATATTATGAGGTTACTTTTCCCACTCTTTCACCCTACTCCTCTCAAACGCATCCACTCCATTTACAACCCACTAAACCGCATAAAGATAATCTCGAAAAGACACAACAAAAAATCCATTTTCTGCAATTAAATTAAACACAAAAGATACGAGAAACTCGTATCAAAATCATTAATCAGCATAATTACTGTGCTCAGTGTGAGCAATAAATCTAATTTAAATAATTACGGTTACTAAACGCAATATTACGATTACGTATAAAAATATTATGCTTTTAACATGGAATTCATTAGGGCGACTCTTTTCCACCTGTGCGATATCTGTTATAGTTTGATAGAATTTATTTTAAAATCGGCTGCTGCACCTATATTTCGTGATAGTATTCAATCAAACGTGATTACGGATCCACAGTTTTTTTTCTTCTCTTCTTCACCAGCAAACAAACATGAAGCAATTCAATCAAGCAAATTTCCATAAAAAAGAAAGGGCTACAGTTTTAGAGATGCTTAAACATCATTCCATTTCGATTTTACTACAGATAATCCGTTTAGTTCAGACCATCTTCAAGAGTGCGGGAGAACCTTTCAGCCTGAGATGGACAAGCCAAGCAATAAAGCAAAATATAAAAGATAAACGCTCTTCATCAAACAAATCTTGAGACTTTGGTTGATGATGATTGCTTCTTAGGCTTGATTGAGCCATTCTAAAAAACTTTTTTTTTATTACATCTGTCCATTTGTTCTTTGCGTCAGATCAGAGAACCGCTAATGTTTAAATTACCAATTTCATGGCACCTATTAAAATCGCATTTCTTTTTGCCAATATGATGTTAAAAAGGCATTCCATTGTTGGTCGCTAGTCGCTACTACAACTATTCTCAGAATTAGCCTTCATTCATTAACAAGATTAACAACATTTTTGCCACTAATTCTATGAAATTAAAATAAGTTAAGTGTAAATTTACCGGTTGTTTGAAATCTTACTTTTTTTCTTTTAATATTTGCACTTAATTAACATTATTTTAGAGAAACTTCTTAATAAATGAATTATTGACACATTTTTTTAATTTCTTAATTAACATTTGTAATTATTGTTTTAAAAGTCAAAAGTCTATTAAAATGAAGGCATTTTCAAACCTCATTACTAATCAGTCTTATTCAAGAGAAATTGTGAAAAAAGTCTCGAAACTTGTTGAACAATCCGATTACATCTTTTCCTCTTTCGCCCAAAACATCCATCGTTCCGATTAACTGATTCCTGGCCACCTCCAAGTCCGTCCGCTTTTTAATTAATAATAATGAGAATTTTATCGGTTTGTTATTATTACTCGGCTATAGTTTTTTTTGCTTTTTCTGTTACAATCGAACCGTTATTAATGGATGTGCCTTGATGGATTTCTGCTGATCTCTCTGCATCTCGTTCCTCTTACATCTTCTTCGGCTCTGGTGTGGCTACTCATCCACTACAGGTCTTTTCTATTCAATCGAGATATATAGATTTGTTCAATGATTTCAATTGCGATCATCACAGTAAATCGTTTCCAATTCTCTAATAAATACACTTATTTGAATGTGCTCTTAATTGTGTTTGTTTTTGCACGTGCTATATTTGTGCTTGTTTATCCACTTCTTCATGCTGACTCTCTTCTCTATATAGTAGTCCTCTTAAACACTCAAGTGCGAATCCGCGGCGCGGTCTACTGATTTACCTTGATATCATTTTGCATGCCGCCAGTTTAATTGTATTTTTAAAAAACAGAAAGTGTAAACACACAAAAGAAGAATTTGGAGAAATTAATATTTGCCACAATCTATTTTCGATTAATATTTACCATTTGTGGAAAATCTTACTTTTACTAGTCCATAATAAATTGAAAACAGGCATATTTGCATTCTTAATCTTAAAGGGAAACTCTAACAAGTAACGGCTTCTTAAGAAAGTCACAATTCAATCAAAATATTTAAATATAAACCATATTCAATAGATATTACTTAAAAATTATAAAACACATCATTATGTCTAATCACAGAAAATGGTAATTTTAAATTGAAAGTGAAAGACCCTATTAAATTAATTAACTTTAATTAAATCTGTTAAAATTATCTTATCATTGGCATTAAAATGAACCTGTAATAAAAATTGAATTTTATTATATTTCAATTCCACCGAATTTCTTACCAAAAGTAAGGCTCACTTTTCTTATAGTGGGTTTACAAATCACAAAAGTTGATCTTTAAAATTTGCAACACATTGCCGTTTTGTCCAAAATTTCTTATATTTTTTCTCTTCTCTTCTCCAAAACCTTTTCGACCACGATATTGAATTTCGGCTTTTGCTGCGTGTCGAACCAAATAACAATAGATTTGCGAATGATATTTGGCATTGGATTATAAACGATTTTCACTAAAAGTTTACAAAATCAGAAATCCATAGCATACCTACATACAGCTGGCAAAAACTTCTATTCGAAATGCTAAAAATGACGACCATCATTACGAATACAATTTAAGCCCAGTGATTAATTATTTGCATGAGTGGACAAAGTCGCTTTTCACTTCTTCTTAATTAACTTTTGCCTTCTTCAACTCTTTTTTTTTGTCTAGAGTCGATCAAGAAAAGAGATATCCTCTTTTGAGTATAGAATATCATTACGAAACTGTCTATCGATATCCGAGTCAAAAACCTGGTTCTTATCGCACGAGACACTTTACCAATCCCATATTTTATTTTCAAAATTGCCGCATTCTTGGGAGTTAACCTTTATCATAGAGACTAGAGAGAACTCGCGCGATGATAAAATCCACCAACACAAAAACATAACACTCATGTTGTAAAATTGCAATATTTTCGTTCAACAGATTTCCGTAAAATTGAAATTACCACACACAACTTTTTTTTTATTATTTGCTCCCCATCAAATGGTATTTATTAATAGAAACAACACAAAAAATCACTGTCCATCCATCCAATACCAACACTTGGGCGTAACGTTTGACCGTAAATTGGCCAATTTATGGCTATTTAATTGAAAGCGAATAAATATTGAATAAAAGCTGGTAATTCAAATCGTTAAATAATTAAATCAGTCCAAATTCCTGTCCGGATTAAATTGTCTTCTGGGCTGTTTGAGGTGGAGGGAGGGAGGGAAAGAAAGAGATAATAAATAGAACCCACGCATCAAAGTCGCGTAGTTCAGACTCTGTCGCAAAATTAATAATGGCATTTGTTGTGTGAGTCCAAATTTGATTTATCACAATATTATTCAAATTACTTAACTCTGTCTCTCTTTCAACAACATATCAACAACACAACAGAATATTATTATTGAAAAACTAAGGGAAATAAGAGCACCACAAAAAGAAAAAGTTTTTCCTTCAGTTTCCATTTTTATCTCCATCTATCCCCCTCTTGTTTTTCTTTATCAACCCAACTACTTCTTCTTTCTTCTCATTCAATTGTTTGACGAACATTTAGAAATAATGGCAAATAATAACATATTTCATAAATTTCCCATTATGTTATTAAAAACATTCAAGTGCAAGCAAGCAAGCATCCATCAGTCAGACACACAATTTGACCTTAAAACATTATATTTATAATTATATGGAAACCATTTTCCTCTCTGCAGGTCGTGAAAATGGTTCGTTGTGTGATTTAGTGAGAGAGGCGCACCAACAGATAGATGATATTCAAATTTCTATTTTCTAACAAGATCATTTCAATTCGACAAGCCAAATAAAAATGAATTGAGTGAGAAAAAGTGTGTCGTTAAGGAATTATTAATCTAATAAATTTCCCTAGAGACGACATTCTTCAAAGACAAATTGTATCTAATTCATCAACCAACCAACAAAAAAATCGAATCAATTCATTGTCATATTTACATTACCACTTTTTCCTTGTACAACATTAATGAGTATTACGGTAAACACAGTCACTTCGATATGCTGGATTTATACAGCAATGGACACCCATCAGAAAGTGATGGACTAAATCCAAATAAGAAAACATCCAATTCAATGGAAATACCTGTAATTTGGAATTATCGACAAAACGGCTCAACTTAAACGGAGAGTCTCTCGGCCATTCTCGATACTCTGGAACAAATTATTCCAGAATTATTCAAAGAATAATCCCCAAGAGGAAGAGAACTTTAATCCAATCTATCAGTCATCTATACTACCTCCAGAATCCAGAAAATGACGATCAAAGAAACACGAAGGAGAGGCAAAGAATTCTTCAATCTAACGACCAATCCATTGGATCCAACCAGAGCTGTGCCTCTACCTGACCGCGGTCAGTCAGTCAGTATTGGAGAAGAAAAACCGATGACCATTATAAAATAAAATAACTGTAAGCAAAGCGTTATTTTGGCTACATAAAAAATCACAGAGAGCAACTGAACCAGGGTCATCATTTGTCCCGGCCGTCCATCCAACCGAGAATCCAACCTTCAACAGAGCAGCATCAAGAGATGAGGTACATAATAAACAAATTCTACGTTTTATAACTGATTATTGCCCCAGGCAATCTAGTCATTTATCATTTCTACACAGCAAACCAATCGCTAATTCTAGATTCTATTCACTGCACAATGGTGAAGATCATAAAAATTATTGATTGCATTCTAAAGACTTTTCCAAATAAATCTTACCAAAACAAATCTTAACGAAAAAATGATGCAAATCTGTATAAATATTTCCAAAAACAGTTTTTTAGTAAAGTACTAATCATTTCAATTATTATTTAATGTAAAAATTAGGATTACTGTGCAAAACAAGTGTAAATATTTTTGGAACTTGTCTATTTTCAGACAATTCAACAAAACAATTTCAAGTGTCGGTAAAAACGTAAAGAATGCTAGTACTCAACATATGTTCTATTATACATCATGCATAATTATATCATCAGAAGTACTCGAAATAAAAAGGTGGGCTTCTATTTGCATTACGTATTTACTTCTGGGTTGTAAAGAACGTCTAACCAGAATCAGATGATCCGTAACAGTTGCTATTTAAACACGTTTAAAACCAATAAAATAATAAATGTGCAAAACAGAATTAACTTGTTTTTAACACCAGATTTGAAATTCACAACCATTTTACGTTTTAAACCACCTCTAAAGTAGTGTTTCACGCTTTCAGAGATTAAAAATTTAAATCGGAAAATTATTATAATTACTGTTGATGACAGAGAAACAATGACCACCCTTCACAAAATTATAATAATCGATAAATTTAACAGTTTGATATTACTACCAATTTGGAATTATCAAATTCATTATCCCAAATACGGTTTTCATTAGTAATTATTTTCCCATTAAATCACATCAGGTTTTCCTGGACAGATAAACTATTCAAATTTAGAAACATTCACTAAATTACACAACAAACGATCGACACGTGTCATAAAATCCGTATTATCATCTTTATTACTTAAAGAAACCAATGTGCTCTGGTTTGGTGTAATTAAATATTCTTAATCATCTCTACAAGAAAGACCATTAATCTACCGATATCTGAATTATACCTCTGGATTTTAAATCGCTTAACCATCTCAATCGTAACTAATCCCAAATCTTATAATTGATATTTGGAATCGGGTTTTAATTCTCCTAATATCGACTAATAACCGTTCAGAGAATTCCGATTAATGACATGTAATAGGCCATTACTTAAACAAATTTGCACAAACAATTCGATAATAAAAAATCACCTAAATTGGGCGTCTACAATTACCGCATAATGAATCCTAATTCGTGTTTGAGTTAGTTAAACCAAGGACATTTTTTCTATTCGCCGTATTGGAGAGCTCTAGAAAAAGGCGGAAGAATAATTTAATAATAGGATTGTTCTGATCGGTTATACACATTGTATTCAAATAGATTTGGCAAGCCAATTAAGATTCGACAAACCTATACAGACTGCATAATTTAACGCACGTCCAACGAAATAAATCCAGTTAATTGCAGATATTTTGCACAGGCCTTTGACTATGTCTCAACATCTATCGTAAATCGATTCTTTATTCCTTCGCTCTCTCCCCCCAATTAAAGTAAAACTCAATACTATTTTTTATATAGTGTTGAAATTCACGAAATAATACCATTATTGGCACATTGAAACAATTTGAAAAATTATTGTCACAATCCTCTATTGTTATTTCGCAATCCATTCTAAATTATTTCTTTTATTTTTTTACTTAGTTTTACATAATCACCCTTCGAAAATTGGCGGATAAATCTCAATTGAATTCCCGTACATTTACAATTTACTATGTAGTATTCTGCCAATAAATGTCGGCTTCAATTAAGAGATCTTACATCAAACCACAACGCGCTAAGCTCATTGGAGTAGAGGTAAACTGCTTAATACTTCCAACTTCCCAAGTATTTATGGCATTTATGTCTTTAGCTTTAAACATGACAATTAAATCAATTCCATTAATCCGTTTTTAATTCAATTACTTAATAATCTTAAACAAGACGATTTTCAACTCTAAAACAAAACAGAGACGAGGAAAAAGAACCACTATTTAATGGACCAATTGACAGCGATCGATGCACTCCAAAAACCAGTTTTTCTTCTCGTCTCTTCACACACAACTCGGCGGCACCAGCACACAGGAGCACAAAAAATGCACACCTCACTTAAAGCTGCACTTAACACCAACATTGCGCAAAAAAATAAATTCATATTTTCTGCCGCATTTACCAAATTCATAAACAACACAACACCATCGTCATCGGTCCAACGCCGACACTGTACAACTGAACTATTAATTTATTTTCCAATATACCGTTCCGATAATTCAACAATTTCTTAAACCATAACTCTTTCTTTTTGCACAATTTATTATTCGTGTGCTACTATTAAAATATACACACAACTATACACCAAATTGCTAATATTAATCTGATATTCTAATTATTTAAATACACCAATTTATTATACACATGACTAATTGGCCAGAAGAGAATTCATTCCACTTTGTCTGGTTCCCGAAATACGGTCTCATTATCCAGTCGTTGCGATTAATTATTATATTGTTTAAAAAGAACAACAGCACGCACGCATCATCACAGATACTAAACACTAAATTCCACTATGCATGCGTTTCTAGTCAAAGGTGGAGCATCTTCTTGTCGTATGCTCTCCTCCACTTTAGTCCAACGATTCAAAACACTAAAGTCTGGTCTGAACTTCCACAAACCGAAACTATTGAATAATATTCTCTCTATTCTCCAAAAGATCTCTTGTCTCTCAATTAAATTCCCCACTTCGGAGATTTGTTTAAATTCTTGTAATAAACCTACCTGAGATCAACTTTACACAGGTATAAAGCGCTTCAGCCTCCTAAGAGGGGTAAAACAGAGAGAAAAAAGCGATCAAAGAGAACTGTGAGAAGAGCTTTTATGATCCAAAAAGCATATTGAAAATAAATTCACTGCGGGAAGCTCTAGAGACTTGTTTTATTTGTCAGCTTCATATCCAACTTTACGATCCCAGAATTGTGATTGCCTTTCTGCCCACAGAATTTTGCCTTATTTGTCGCTCCGCCACAACTAAACTCTATTCCTCCAGACAATGTGACAATTTCTCGGAAAATTTGTGCAGAAAAAATTAAAACAAACAGAAAAAAGTAATCCTAAAAGCGGTTTGGCAACCCATCAAACCTCTGCCAAAGTACCAACTCTCAGTTCAATAGCTTCTTGCCTGTGCTGCCTGCCGAAAACCCGCTTCAATTTCAATTTAATGGCCGTGGAACAGGAGAGAATTTCCTGTCGTTTAAATAAAAATTGACGGGTTATATAATGGCTATATTTCTAACTTACACTACATATTTCTCTTTTATATATATATTATTCCCTACCATTGCCTTGCCTTAGCACATTTGTCAAAACACTCTCGAGTTTATGGAATGGACCTGGGCCGCTGCTGGGAAGCGCGACATGGCGATCAGTGAAACCTGTTTCGATTAATCTGATTTCGGTTTTACTCTTTCGTACCGGCACCACACAATCCTAGCGGGTTTTCTCAATCAAAGAGAGCAGAATTTTGTTATACAATTTACTATTTACTTATATGTCTACCTTACTTAAAAAAAACTCCCTCAAATAATTTAGTATTACTTAAAACGGTTAAAGGTTGGTTCAGTGCGTCCATCATTCTTCTTTAATAAATTGTAAACAAGATCGGTGGATGACTCGAGAGAAATCAACCTGTCCAACTCTTCTACATTGTAATTTAGATCATCATCAATTTATCTCTGCTCCTCCATCTCGATTCGGTTAAATTCTATCCAAATAAACTCAGGGCGGATCATAAAGTATGTAAATAAAGAAGAATTTATTCTAAAAGAGACTGTCAAATATTTAGATTTTCGAATAAATTTTGATAAAACTAAGCTTTGATTTGAAGATTATTTATGAAAGAGGACTTTATTCAAATTTGTTTAACCACTATCTATTTAGTTTTAAAACAAAAAAGATCACACATCTTAATCCGGATGCAATAAAATTAATTCCTTGAATTTATTAAACAAATAAAAATAATTTAAAAGTGCAATAACTTCATACACAACCAGATAAGTCAAATCATAACCTAAATTATTATTATATATATTCAATCAAATTATATAAACCCTTTTCGATCCACCCTAATTATCAATCCATTTAAACAAACTTTGGCTGCACTGAACTTTTATTCAAAAAGCATCTCTTCTGCTGCTACTCCTTTCCTCAAGATTGCATCGGAGAACTATAATAAAACAGTCGAGACACTCTCAACTTTGCAAAAACGGGTTTGTTTTTACAAAAGTTCAATTGCATCAATGTGGCGGCGAAAATGCGACAACAAAACTGCAAACGGCATCTTCTGCTTCTGATGCTGCTACACAGCCTCAAGTTCATATTCAAATTATGTTCTTTGCTGACTGACTCCATTATAGAGTCTATATGTAAATTTCATTCTAACTGCACACTAAACAAGTCTATGGATGATGATCACGGGGAGAAAATAATGATAATCGCTTTCTGAACTCTTCCAACAAATAATACAACAACAAAAAACCAACAACTTTTTTCTGCAGAAACCTGTTTCCAGATTCTAATACCTGTTGCTGACAAAGTCAATATTCCCCCAATAGGAATTCATTGTCACTTCCGTTCTATGGAAAGACACAAAAACTGAAACAGAAATCCCATGCCTTGGCTAATTATTATTTTCCAGAGATAATATCCGTTTTCGGTAATTTTCTCTTATAAAAACCCCTTCTTTAATTCCACAAAGGGCTCTCACTCTTAATTTATCTTATTTACTCTCGTATTCCTGGCATTATTCTCTTGGCCATATGTTAGTGTCGTGGTTGTGCAATGCAAAAAATCAGCCATATGCTAGGCAATTTATTAACCAAAGAATCTTCGTGCTCATCTCTGGCATGGGAATTTTAAGATGCACTTTTCTTTGCATTCATTCTATCATTGAAATGGTCGCCTCTTCGGATCAAGGTCACTAGAATTTTCCTATTCTTAACTCTGTTCAATTGCTGCTGCTGCTCGGGAACAATAAACAATAAATAAATATCCATCAGTGGAGTGGACCGATCCGATGGAAAAAAGCATGATAACGAAATGGTTTTGCGATGAAGTCATATTTCATGGGGCCATTGCTGTCAGCAAGGAGCAGAATCAGCAGAGAAATTACAAAACACGAAAGAGTCTCTCTGTTCGTTCTTCTTTGTTGAAACAAAAATATGTATATAAATAAAAAATATATGGGATAAGCCAAAAGCCACAGAAACGAATGTAAATTGGGATTTCGGTTGGCAAATCTTCATCAGTAGACGGGGACGACGACAACAACGAGCCCAACAAAGACGATAAAGAAGAATCCACTTTTAAATTTTGACCTTCCAAAATTAATCTAAATTGGTATTAATACACACTGAATGGGCTAAACTCCATTATCAAATTTGAATTTTACATATATATTTAGATTTATTTTTAAACAACAAACCGCGCATCATCATCTATGGTCATTAAAACACAATTTTATAAATCAAAAGCAACACGATGCATATGCCCGCCACAGCATATGCACGAAGCAAATACATTTTTTGGTTACTATATTAGATTTTACCTATTTTTAAATTAATTGCATTTTCGAAAAACATCGATAAAAATGCTTTACAAAACTTGTTTCAAAAGTAACAAAAATTGCTTCAATTTCTCAATTCTGTTATCTTTAACAGAACAAGGAAATTAATTGGCTGCTTGTTTTCAACACTGATTTTATTCGGTCTGAATTATCGCAATTTTTTACTCAACTGCAAATAACACAAACAGAACTGTTATATCAATTTGTATTTTTAATTACATTGTTATTATTTTGAAGATTATACATATCAAATATACCAACAACTTAAAGAGGAATGAACTTTTGAAATTAAAAATAATTTAATGTTATGACAATGTTATCATAAGTTACTTTTAATTTCAAATTATTTAAGAAATTTTTAATTTATCCTTTTTAAGATAAATATTTATTTAACAATAAACATTAAAATAAAGCATCGCCATGAAGAAGAAGAAACGGCAAATTGGAATTATATTTATATTTTGACAAGGGGTAACTATTTCACAAATCATAAAACTATTGATTTGTGTAATTTTGATAAAACTCAAATTTAAAGAAGGTTTAATGAAAAATGTGATAACCGCCATTAGTTCTTCAGCATCCCAATCGTTCCAATAGTATTTTAAGAACAAAATTTCAATTTTAAAATTAAACGATCTTTTAAGACAACATTTTGTTGTAAAATGTATACAAATTGTCAATTCTGTGAATGATACAAGTTGGTTACTAAGATTGATAATTAATTGGATTAATTTATTTGAAATTTTCAGTCACAAACACAATTAAAAATAATAGACGAAAAGATTGATTCGTATGATATTTGGCCTTACTTTTTTATGGCGATGCTTTAATGATACGTTAAGGAAACTTATTAAAAAACATGTACAAAAATTCTTTAGATGTAAGAAAATTGAATGGTTAAAATGATATCAAATAATAATTAAGTATTTTCCTTTTGAGCATAATAGCACTTTATTGTACAAATTATACCATTATCTATCTTATTTTCAATGTTTAATTTAGTACCTAATATAATCCTTATAATTTGTCAGACCAAGACTGCCCTCGTGTTATTAACACGTGCATCCAATAATTGATATATTTTGTAATTGTTATGTAAAGTATTTCATTTCCCTCAAAAAGTTAAAGAATATACTTGATGTATAGTATTCAATAAACTTAAACTATATTAATATTGTAAACCATTATAATCTTTAAAACGTCTTTAATTCTAACCTAAATATTTTTTATAAAAAACTTGAACAGTACTGTATTTTATGAGCATTTATGAATTAAGCTTTAATCGCCCAAAACGTAGGTTTTTTACACTTTGCAAGTCTGAATTTCCGCTTGGGGTTTCGCAATGTGAATACGGTCTCGCTTTGAGTCGTGAATATTGTACAGCACAAAAACTCCCATATCCTTGACAATGAACAGCCAAATCCACCTTGCAAAAAATACGGTGGCGCTGAAACAATAACGGAGCTTTCGTCGAACAAAATGGGCTTCAAGTTCTGGGAAAAACGAATTTTAAATAATATTTTCACAACAATTGAATGACATAATGCCTATTTTCAATATTTCGCTATCTTCCGCAGTGTTTCTTCTTCGTTTATTCATACACTCTTTATTTTTGCTAGACCACCGCATGATAAATTGGGTGGAAATTGTGTTATTCCTACTACTACTCCTCGGATCAAACAAATTTCTGTTCTGTCGCACCACCATTAAAAAAATTGGAAAATTATAACTCAACCGTTGCCAAGTAGTAAATTCTTCTAATTTCCTGATTGCATGGGTGCAGCAGCATCGTCAATTCTGTCCGTCTTCCTGCTTGCTGCCTGCTTTCCTTCCAGAACTTTTCCAAGTTCCGCTACACCTTTAATTTGTGTCCCGGAGGAGAAAACTCCACTCAAACAAATCGAAACAAACCAAGACTCGGCTACGACGACGACGACATCGACCTAAAAACTCTATTCCAGTCGGTGGGTCGTAAACCCACCATCATCAATGCACTAGAGTAGAGCAAACCAGCGACCACAATAACAATTTACCATGTGTTCATTAACCTTTGGATGCATAAGTTTCCGGAAAATTATCATTTTATCGATTATTTGCTATTAATTGCTCTTTCTCACTGTAAATCATTATCGATTAATCCAGATAAATAGTTTGACACTCAATTATAAATGACGATATCAAGCATAGTTCATTATTAAATTATAATAATTTCCAAGATAATGGCTTATTAATATTTAATCAAAGTTTATTTCGAAAAATCTTAACGATGAGACAAAATAATTAAATTTATATTAAAATTGGCTATTAAGGACTTAGTAATACAGTAATTAAAAATGTAATTAAAACAATAATATAATCAACTTCTTTCTTACAATTCAGCTTTAATTAATGATTTTTTTAAATTCAAATTTAAAGAGAACCTACTAGAATATCTGATAAATAACTTTCTTCATTATGACTCACATTTTAAGGAACTTGTATAAACAGTATTTTACAGATAAGATTGCAAATTGAAAATCAAATTAACTTTGAAAGTGATATTTGTATATACAAATGATATGCCAAACTGGTCATTCTATAAATAAATATGCAATCACTAACACTAATTAAACATCGGGCAATTTTTGGAATGATTTAATTTTAAGAAATCAAATCAGTTAATATTTCTAATTAGGAATTCATTTAAATTATTTATAAATTTATTTATTTAATGAATCGACATGCATTATAATGAGTATAAACCTATTCTAATTATATATATTATTACATTTATTTTCAATTCTGCTTCTAAATTAATAGCTTGAACCCCATTCTCATCAAGGGATTCATTCTTTCTAACAAATTATTTATAAATTATTATTATGAAATATATTTCATTAAATAGCGGATTTTATTCAAATGTATAGAATAGTTATTATATACAACAAGGTCGATAAGATAAATATCGACCGTGTTGTATACAAAATTTTATGCATTTTTATAATAAATTTACACAAAAATAAAAAAAAATAATTGTTTTATTAATGTTAAGCGGCTCTAAATTAAAAATTTGAAATATTTTCCATCCCTTTCTTACTCATAGTTGAATATTTTACATCTCTCTTACTCATAGCCGCAAGTTCAAAAATTTCCAATAGGTGGATACTGGCAAATAACAAAGTTCATTTATGCATTTTTATTGCATAAAATTGATATTAAAACTCTCAAATTTGTTCTATCAAAGACGTTTTATAGCATAAGTGTTTTTTTTTATTTATTATTAAAGTGTGGATAATTTCACAACATAAAGCATTATTTCAATTTAAATATAATAAAACAAATAAATTGAATGAGCGAGGTGATATTTCCTATGTGTGAGTAAGAGAAACAAGATCTATCTTTCTCCATCTTCCCATTGAATTAGAAAAAGAAAACAAAACAATGTGAGAGAGATAATTAAATTTTAAATTTGATTTAAAAAAAAAGGAATATTCTTTTTAATTGCTGTGTTAATTTATTTAAAAATGCATAAAATTTTGAATAAAACACGATCGATAAGAATTGTTAAACACACAGACCTTTATGTTTAATTATGCCATATCTTTTTTTTTTATCTTATCGACCTAGTTGTATAAATAACTATTAAATATATCTTATCTGTATTTGCTTATCACAAACCTATTTTGATAAATAACTTATTTATTCAAATTATTTATTTTGAAGAGATTATCAAATCGCTTTCTAATCTCATTCTAAGAAAATTTAAATTCCCCTCTTGTGCATTGTGGTGTTAAGACATAAGTTTGCCTATTTGCCATCATGGTTCATGCTCGTCCACTCCACCATTCATATCCAAGCCAATAAACCCAGCCCAATAATAACGTGTCTACAATAATAATTCACAAAACTGTATGCAATTCAGCTGCCTGCAACACAACTCTTAATATGTATTTACAATACGGCGCATTCTGCTCAATAATCAATTCCCATTATGAGGAATGTAGTGGGTAACTAAAAATAAATGCCATACATTAAATATTGGCCTATATATTCATCAAAACATGTATCAATTTTCCGCATTTGATTTTTTTTATACAGAACAGCCAGACCCTTTTTCGTCAATAAATTGAGGATAATCTGGGTTAAACACCCCCCTCCATTGCAATGTATCTCAATTGTGCAACATTTACATTCATTTGTAATCTAAAAATATTACTGATTAGTCACCAGATTACTTATTTTCCTCCACATCTGCATCACACAATCATGTTGACGACAATCCACTATGCCCGACTGTCTGTCTCTCTGAACTCTAAATCGTCATTCAACTCCATCATAGAATAATCAAGTGTAGTTTTTATACACTTTTTATTGTCACACATCAAAACATAAACCTAAATTGAAACAAATGTGGTGGTGGTGACCAAAAATCAATTTGAATTTCAAATTTCTCAAACTATTGTGATGGAAACAAACCAACAACGTATTACACACAAAAAAAAAGTTCTAAATTTAATGCCTCGACGACAATAATGAGACTGTGTGTGCCCTCGCTCGATTGTTTAATTAAATTTTTATTTTCGGATTATTTTTTGGCTTCTGCTCGACATGGTTAGGGTTTCTAAACAGCTACTATATATAAATTATTAAATAAATTATGAGACTCCCATTTTTACTCCATCCCATTTGATTTACATTTTAAAAAAATCATAATCCGATTGAAACGTTTTTATCAATGGGCATTTTATCAGTCTGTAATCCTTTATGAATAAAGCTCTTTCATTCGAACAATTACGAACATTAATGCGAACTTTTTCAGCCACCCTGATAGTAGCAACTAACCAGCAGTATTAAAAAGAATGCACTTTATGTTGGCAATATGATAAATGAAAGATATATTCTATTCAAGATTAAATATGGATTAAGTTTAATTAAGTTTTAAATTGTCAAAACGTTTAAGAATTATTATAAAGACAATAACCTTTTTATAAACCGTAATGTGAATGAATTTTAAACGCTACAAATTACCAAATAAGTGTTTTAAATCAGAATAACATTGAAATTGTTAAAAAATAAATTACCTTAATATAAGTAAGACGTTTGTAAAAGGACAGGGATTACTTGAATAAATACATTTAAGATTTCAGATAGGTTTTCAAAGCTTGGATGGAATACATAGAAACGAATATAAACCGGATCTTTCTAAT
>JXOV01015977.1:38693-65296 GCA_001014945.1 Clogmia albipunctata
ATTGTCAATTGTGAAAGATTGGTAAATGAATAGATAGGGCATTTGACAAATTTGATTGCGTAAACCAATTGGTTAGATGGTTGATGGAAACATCTAGGGGCAATACGCCCAACTGCGGAGGGCAGAGATATAAGAGGGAGCATAATAGATCTTCAGGTTAAAGTGCGGGATCACCTCATTAGAGATTTATTTTTTTTAAAGAGACAGGGCCCGGTTTTTGTGTAATTTTAATACAAATTATATAAAAAAGAACGGAAAGAGGTCTTCTTCTCCTCTGTTCTTTCACTTTTAAATGTATTTGTTACTGAAAATTTCATAGTCCAATTCAAAATCAATCTTAGTAACCAACTGGTTTCATTCACAGAATTGACAATTTGTATACATTTGAATTTACGCATTTCTATACGTAATAACTCAAAAATCTAAAAACTGTTTTATTTAAAAAGTGATTCAGCTTGAATTAAAATACTCCAACTATTAATAAACAATAAATTCCCACTTTTTCTACAGCATGACAACCCTAAAACTGGACAGCTATAATTTAGCAATAAAACGGCCGGCACAGACCATATCAATTGCCGAAATCGATACACAAAGAGGCACATTCAATAAATAGAATTCTGAAACAGAACAGAACCGAGATAAAAGCAGCTTCCATCGAAACCATTTATAATGGACCGGAGAAAGTAGTAGCCGCTGTCGTTGACTGGTTCCAATCATCTGGTTCTCTGCCCTGCTGCTGGTGCTGCCACGATCACAACCACTGGCTTTTAGCACACAACAGACTGAGTGGGCAGACCAGATCAGAGTCAACTATCATAACAATATTAATAATAGTCTCATAATCTAAACAATACAAACAAGTTGTTAGAGGCGCGCGCATTTTTTCGGTTGTTCCCAACGGAGGAGGAGGAGGTAGGAATGTGTCCAAACATTTTTCCCAATATACCAAACTGTGACTTCACAGCTTTTACAGAGTCTAACCAGCTCATTTAACGAGCGTGAGTGGCGTGTGGCCAACAGCAGTCGTCTTCTGCTCTGCTGCCATCCATCATCCATCAACAAACTCTCGCTTTTATCGTTCCGCCACAAAAGAATACAGCGTTTAGAAGAATACTATGTAGTGTATAGACAAATCCGGGAGGTCGTTCACATAGAAACACAGACTCATCACTGTCTCTCTAGTCAAATTAATAATGACTCGGATAATACAGTAATGTCTTTGGCAGCACACTTTTCATATTTCCTTTCCTCTCTCTCTCTCCCTCCCTCCATCTCTACATACATTAATAAAGCATTGCTCATCAAAAACGAATTTAATTAGACTGTTTTAAATGACACTCCGCGGTTCATTACACGGTAGTATTTTTGGAAGTCTCCAATTCGGCCGACCCCCTTCCGCTGTTGCACGTTTTTGCTCCTCTTTTCTGCTTTTAGCCATTTTCAGTTGACATTTCACCGTCACCTTTAGACAACATAAACAGACTGTTTGTGAATCGAAGAAAAAAAAAACGTTGGTAACAAAATTTGCATATTTTTTGTATAAAATTATCTAATGAATGGATTTTGAAATTTTATAAATTCCACACACTTCATTTAACAGTATATTCTAGTCTAGTCCAGATTCACTAAACCAGTTTCCTTATTATTTATATTGATATAAATTATACAATAAATTTATATAAAAATTCAAATCTAAACAATGATTGATTATTTCCAGATCATTTAAACTTACTATTACACCTAAATATTTTTTAAACAAGAACAAAATCTTAAGATATACGTTCATAAAATTAATTAGTTTTAAATTAAACAAATTTTAGATACTCTAGTTTTTTTAAATTATCTAAAACTAATATAGAACTGGTTAACATTTAAATTAAATTCCTAAAAGCTTCAAACAACTTTTCAACTAAGAATGTAGTCGGGTTAAGAGCAATGCGTAGTTTTGATTTTATAGTTTTTCTTGTACAACTATAGGTCAATAAGAATAGATAAGGTAGTATTGTATACCTCGGTGTACGAGAGTAGGAAGACTTTCAAAGCAGACCCATGTGTTTAATAAAGTTTATTGAGAATGCTTTATACAACACATTATGCATTTTTAAAAGAGTTCTTTCTCCAAAACTTTTGTTTCACATTTTTACACATCATTAATATTTCTACGCCTGTCTTTTATGATCAGTCTCCAGAATAGATCTGATATTGTTAATTTGCACAAATAATAGTGAGATGTCAGTTTATAAGATTATAAAAACGTTAGTTAGTAAGCACTTAAATACAAACTGACTTCTCTATGGCATCACATTTTAATAGTATAAAAAGCACTAGTGTCTTAAACATTTCTTTAAAACACTACACTTTTTTCATTGCAATGTCAAGGATGACCGTTTTAGAATATCAACTTTTTCCATTGCAATTTCAATGCTTTAAAAATGTCATTTACAAAACAACAATTACTACCGTATTATTAATTTCTATGTAACCCGCATAGAATATTTTAATTCCCCTTATAATTATTTACCTAGAACCTTTAAAGCCATACACCCTTTATTTTGAAACAGATTGTCTCCTTTGTTGACTCTTATTCTCTTTCTAATTGTGGTGTCTTTATGCGGACAACTTTTTGGTCGCCCATTCGGCATAATTCATTAAGAGTGCGTCCTCCTCTCTGTGTGACTGTGGGGCTATCAACACCACCACCACCAATGTCATTGTTATAAAATATAGAACCCCATTTTAAAGTCAAATAAGCCATCGATAGATAAAAGGTGAACAGACTATGTCTCTCCTACCATCACCCAATCTATTCGAGCGCAGAAATAAAGAAAAAAAACAAACAAAATAAAAGCATTGGCCAGGGGGTCTCCATATCTCACGGTCCTTGGCCTTCCATGCTCGCCGTCCAAAACTGGCACCAAAGACAACAGCGCGCGCGTCATCACCACCAACAAACAATGAACCGGGATAGAACCAAAATATTCCAATGGGAATTCCAATTTCAATTTTAATTTAATATAAAATAAGCCACATGTGCAACAGTAAAACTCACACCACACCAATATATAATCAGACCAGTTAATTTTAATTCATTCTCATTATTATCGTATCAAGAAGAGGAAAGATATACATAAGTATGTAGACAGACAGAATATGGGATCTGTTGGGAATCATCGTTAACACACACGAATTGGATCTCTGCCGCTGATCTTCATTCCAGAGCTGATGAAGAGGATAATTGCAGATCGACCAATTGCCTCTCAATTATGTCGAAATCCATGGAATTGCATCGCTTAGGAACGGGTTTATTTTTATTTTAGAATTTAGAAAAGCAGAGCACAAAAACAACCTTAACAATAAACACAAGCCAATTGAAATCGTTACTCGGCTCCGCATTTCAATCTTCATTTTCGCAATTACACTCACGTCAATCACACAAACGGCAAAATACAAAAGTCTTGCCAAATCCCTACAGACTCTAAAATCCAATTTTTTGGTAATAAAACGGAGGTAACCCGGCACCATACCAACATACATCACAGTATTGTTGGCTATAAAATGTAACTAATCTTTATAGTGTAAATTTAATGCCATAATAAAACAGTTTCATTATGATTTAAATAGAAGCAGTGTTTAATTATTATACTTTTAATTAGTTATGAACACTCTTTAACTACTTCTATTTACATATGAATTGATTTTTTATCTAAGATGATAAAATTAAGAGATCAATACTAAAACATAACAAAGGTGATCGAATTTTAATTACCAATAAAAATTGACCCAAAACTGATACTTTAAGAAAAGTGAATCTTTTAGTAGTTTATAAATTGATTTTATAAAAAAGAATCGTGGCAATTTAAAGTTTAATTAGCAATAAATAAAACTATGCCAAAATCTCTTTCACAGTCCCAATTTCACATAAACAAAAATAGATTTTATTATCAAATTTTTAATTAAACATGTTTTGTGAATTTATGTTTGGTGTGAAATTTCGATTTCATACCAACGAAAAACGTGCAAATAATTATTTTCACTTTCGACGCCAGCCATCAGACGAAAAAAGAGCGCACAAATTGAACCGGGAAATTGGCTTATCACTCAAATTAGTACATTTTTAACTAACGAGCGATAATTTGTTTAAAGCCCCGTTATATGTGGATAATTAAAAATCGATTGATTTCCTTCCATTACTGTGCAGCAGTATATAGAATGTCGTTTCAAGTGCAGCAGCCACACAACAGTAACAATGCCGTTTATGGGAGTTTTTAACGGTCACCTGAGAATTTCATTTGGAAATAGCTGAGCAAAATAATTAAGATTTATTCACAGGGTGGTTGTTATTCGTTTAAAATAAGTTCCACAGAAAAAAATTGCAATAAGGATGAATAAGAGCATTTTGTTCCAAGAATAACATTTAATGCAAAATACATTTTAACAGTATTTTTTAATTTGTTACAGACAAAAATATTTTATTATTAGTTGAAGGATTATTTATTGAATAATCGATTAGTCTACAGGGTGACTCTTATAAGACGTTATCCTTTTCATGACATTTTGACTCACTTATTACATGAAATCAGTACTACCTCACAAATCTATAATTTGAAATAGATGTTTTGCAGAACTTCAAATTTAAGAACGGTTCACTAGAAAATCTAATAACGGTCATTCTATCATTAAGGAACCTTCTTAAGGGTACAATAAAGCAGGGAACAACAATATTTTAAAGCATAAATTGCAATTAAAACTTATATTAACTTTAAGACGAATAAATTAATTGCAGGACCTATATATTTGTATGAAATCGCAACGTTTCATAAATATGTATTTAACGCCTCCTGACATTTTAGTATTTTAACGTTAAATAGTTAAAATTTTGAATATAAAATGATAAAATAAATATAAATAAATACATATTTGAGATAAACCATGAAGATGAAACAAGGCCAAATTTCATACAAATCAGTCAAACCCATATTTCATTTTTTCGGCCATAAATGTGTCTGTGACTGGATATTTCATACAAATTTCGTAGTCCAGTTCAAAATCAATCTTGGTAATCAACTTCCTTCATTCACAAAATTGACAATTTGTTTACAACAAAGTGTCGCCTTAAAAGGTCATTTGATTTTCAAATTAAAATGTTGTCCTTAAAATACGATTGAAACAACATGCTGAAGATGTGTCCTCAATAAAATAATGTCAGTTATCAGATTTTCTAGTGGACTTTCATTGAATTTGAGTTTTAACATAATTTTAATTTAAAACTATTGATTTGTATAATAGTATTTGTGTCGTGTAAAAATAAAAATATAATTTCAGCCAAATTTTGCTGTTTCATCTTCATGGTTTAGCACAATTACCAGTTTTTTTTTAACTTGTAGTAAATCTAAAAAAATTAACTATTCATTAATTAAAATTAGACTTTTTTTAATTTCAATTAAAACTAATTGCATTTCTCAACATAACTTTAAAACACCCTGTGAACAATTTTCTTCCATTTTGGGACGAAAACAAATAACTGTAAGCGGTAATTTTCGAACTTCCTGTCGGTGACAATAGAATGCAAGTCTCCTGGTTAACCCTATTGTCCATGGCTTAGCAGCAGACGACTGCCTCAACATCTCAGTGCTGAGAAGAGATGCCTCATCCATTCTCAAACATGAAATCTTAAATAATTCTTCTCTCAAACACACCAACCACTCACACCTTATTAAATAGCAAACAATAAAGACTGTAACTCCATAATTCCACCTTGCTCTTGTGCTCTGTGCGCCGCGCGCGGCCAACATGTGTTGTTTTATGTGGTTCTGAGATGATGGTGGAGACGAGACGGGTGGAGCGGGAGGGGAGCCAGCTCTAAGGTCATTGCTGGGACGTTTTTATGTATTCCAATAGCTCCTCTTCTGATTCATTTATTTCCACCGTCGTCGTCGACGTCTCCTCTTCGGTGTTTCCAACAAATAATTATTATGAGTAACAACAGCAGCTGGCTGGTGATGCATTTAAAGAGAATGAAGGATGATGGAGGAAAAGACCAAGAGATGATGATGATGTGAGCATTAGAAAAAGTGCATTTCCGAGACTAAATTTCACTGAGAGAAAGAGACATTGAGCGCAAATCAAAGCAGTAGGCGAATAAACAAAAGTAAACGCAGCAACACACGACCCGACAACAACAAAACCACAACAAAACAAAATTATTAGTCATTCCAAGAACTTAAATTACTGTTAACAGAGTGGCTGGATAAAACAATGGACTAAAGTGTGTGCGGTTTAAGATATGGATGGCGTAACTTTGCCAATGTTCATTATTCACCAGCTGAATTTGTTATATTGTTTAGATACTCGTAATATTAATTCAATTGACTTTATTTGCGACAATAATCAAAGTATGCCATGAAGTATGGCTTTACAATGTGTTGGTTTGTGTGGACCAATTAACACATTGACTCTCTCCAATTTGTGAAACGAGAGACGACTGATTGTGTTGTTGACCAGTTAGTTCTTCGTTAGTTCGTTCGTCGAAAATATGTGAATTTAAACTGATAAATAAATATACACCGAATTCTAATTGCCTCCTCTTTGATGAGGTCATATATTTCCCCGAGAGTTGACTCTCGACTACTACACTGTCATTTTGATCAATTACAAAATTCGTGTGTAATTCAATTAACTATCCAACTATAGCACTTTCAATTACTCTGGCACAGTGACAAACTAGATTTGTTCTTATACAATAAAAACACACATCCACCCACACACACACACATTCAATTATGCATTTTGCACCGTTTCCTATGATTAGAATTTGTGTGTGGAACGAATTCACAGTAGACAGGAGGAGAATCAGTATCAGAGAAATCACAGTTGATTCACTCATAATTGCCGATGATGATTCGATTTTCGATCAAGTGGGGTTTGACTCACCTTCGGACAGCTCCAGCTCAAGTTCGGCCAGCTTTTCACGGATCTCTTCCGGCAGTGATGAATCAAACGAAGACGACATTTTCACCGATTATTTGGATTTTGCACACACTCACACAAACTCAAATGCACAATTTTCCAGCAGAGCCTTTTCTTTCTCTGCCCTTTTTCAAGCCCACCACTGCAATTTCATCAATAAAACCCCATCAGAATGGGAGAGACTTCCCGAAATTGAATTCCACCAGCAAACAACCACCTTTTAATTCACACACACACCATTTTCCGCTGATTTTCCTCGCTCACTTGGTTTTATTTTTGGCAGAGGCGCCTTTGTTGTTGCACAATTCTGAAACTAGACAACACTTTGCCGAATTCACGGTTGAAACTTTGCACCAATCTTTGCATCCATTTGCTAGTCACTTTTTCACATTTTTTTATTTTTAATTTCACCGATTTTTTATCTTCTTCGAGCAAAATTTGTATAATCAAAAAGTCCAACAACGTTAAATGTTAGAGTGAGAAACAAGCAAATGTCACAATTTAACATTGATGGAGGGAAAAAGACACCCTATAGAATTGTGAAACTGTGTGCGTTTGGAGATACACACTTTTTCACAGTTTCATAGGATGTCTCACTTCCTCTTATTATATAAATTAAAGTCGTTTGGTACTTCTTTCTCACTCTAAAAATTAACGGTCAGTTTTATAAATGGGATCATTTTTCTAAATTTATGACTTTTTTATAAAACAGCAGAACGTTTAAAATATGTACATAACAAGAATTATTCGTTAAAATACATAAGTCCAAAATTAAGATTCGTAAGAAATAAAATATTCTTGGGAAAATTTTAGCTTGGATCAAGTTGTCAAAGTGGAAGTTGTGTTTTGTTTACATTCTTTTGTTATCATTTTTTTTCTCAATCTTTACAAAATTAAAATATGGATTATTTGTCTATAAACATTAATCATCATATTCAAAGGCTATCACCTCATATAAAGACATTGTATTTGGTAGAAGGATATGAGAAAGCCAATACACTGGACCACAATTTAAAGGAGTTAAATATCTCGAATTACTTAATCCTCACAACAAGTAAGTAAACTATTTGTTAATTGTGCTACAATAATGAAAAATCAGCTGTTTTAATAAACAGACTCGTGTGAAAATTTGAGCCGAATGCAATTTGTTTTATGTTTTACTAATAAAAAAACTATTTTGGCACTTTTGTATCGAAAGTGAGTTTAATGATTTTTATGCACTCCTGTATCGAAACATACGCTTTTTAATATCCATTTGAGTTTCGTAATGTTTCACTTTATTTAAAATTTTGAATTTTGATTTCACTATTGAAAAAAATAATAATAGTGAAAAAATTGTCAAACTATCCAACAAATTTGTCTCAAAGTCAAAATTTAGTCGCCATTGTTGCGTTACTCAAAATATTAGTCTTGGCTATGTAATAGGACCATGATTTTACGCAAATATCATAGATAAATCTGCTTAACTGTAATGTAAGTATATATATTGCTTTAAATAAAAATTTATTTTACATAAATTAAAGCAAACAAATGTTCCATTTCACAATAAAATTTTATAACTAAGTAGTTAAGAGGAATTCCAACCGTTAACGGTAACTTTACAAGTTTAGATTTCATTTGAAACATTTGTGAAACATGTCAATTTTTAAATTTTTCCTTTTAAATAATGATATTTAATGTGAAATTGTACAAATTTCAGTACTCATGAGTTGAGTGCAAAAAACGTTATGTCCTGCTCGGGTGTAAAGTCCTGTTTTTTAACTCGGAAACGATGAAACACTCGCCTTTGGCACGAATGTTTCACACTTGTTGAAAAAAACAGTCGACTTTACACCTTTGTAGCACAAATAACTATTAAAGCCACCATGACTGTTTGAAATTTAGCTCAGTACGTCATGAATTTTAAACTTCTTCGTCGTGCAAACAAACATTACTCCTAACAAAAAACTTCAGTTCACACATTCCTTACATAAATAACTATTTTAGATTCCATCAATATTCATTATTTTCCATTTATAGACGGAATTCTTCCTCGGGTTGTTTCAATTGCTGATAACGGAAAGGATAAATGTGATAAGAGGCCAAAAGTTATAACCATAAACCAATTGCATGTAGTTAAAGAAGCAATCAAAGAAGAAATAGATCCTGAAGAAATAATTGACGAAGAAGTATTAATCGAAGGACCACCAGCTTATGAGGCCATTGCAGTAAAAGAAGAATTTGATGACGAAATGATTATAGAACCAATTAATGAAGAATTAGAGGAAACCATTGAAACAATCGACAGCGTTTTAGAAACTGAGGAAACATCTGATGAAGAAATAATTGTAGAAGAAACAATTGTTCCAGAAATAGTAGAAGAAGAACCGAGAGGGAGAGAAATACTCCAATATCCAATTAAAAAGAAACGGATATCTAGGAAAGAACACATTTGCTCAAAATGTAATAGGATTTTTGAGTTCAGTTCTCAATTACGAGGACATTTTAGTCGTTGTGGAAAGACTGCTACAAAAACCAACTTCGAATGCGGCTGTGGACTGAACTTCGGAAGCTCGTTAAGATATAGGGAACACCTATACGAAACGGACGGAATGTGTAAAACCTGTCCACAGTGTCATAAAACTTACCAGATGATGGTTGGGATTAAGAAACATTATAAATACAATCCCTCTCATCGACCAAAACCCCCATCAGTGTTATGAGATCTGAAATTTATAATAAAAGATTATTTTATATAACAATTTGCTTATTATTACGAAGTGCAACAACATTATATTTAAAAATAATTCTCATTTTATTGAAAATCACTCACCATTATTTCCAGAGGTATAAATACTACATGTACAACGAGTGCTTGTTGTCCTCACGCATTTCTGAAATGAATTTTGTATGTCAATTTACTCAAGGAAAAATCAACGAATGTCAAAGTTTATATTTTACAGGGTATTCCAGTAACAAATTATTGTTCATAAAATTTTAAAATGAATAGTATTTTTTGAATAAATGCAATGAAACTAACAAAGGTGTAATCATTTCTTTTCTTTGATCATTACCAACTCTTTCCTATCCCATATTCCTAAAATTATTCAGCGGCTTTAATTTCCTCGTCTTTTTATTTTAATTTCTCTACTGACAGACCCTTTCCCTTGCATTTTATGGAATTTGTGTACTTCCATGACATACCCAGCCTGTCGTAGTTTATTTTTTTAAATAAATTTGGATACGTGCGTAGTCCATGTTTCGATGCATTATATTAGGACTGGTCTAACAAGAATTGTACATTTTATTTTGTTGGTGATAGAAAAATTTTAAAGATATTTTGCAGCGAGAAAGATATTCTATCGATTCAATTTCACCCTCCTCTTTACTCTTTCTTCACTGCATCAACCTGCAAACTACTTACTTTTTTAGAGTATACTGAATATCAATAATGGTTATTCATGGTAAGGAATAATGTGCTTGTGACATCCCTAACGGGCGGAGGTAAGGATTGGAAGGCGCAAGGGCCGAAAAAAGGCTGAGCTACCGAACAATGAAAGCTGGGCCTTCAATTGGTCTGTTTAGCGACGAAAATAACGAAATCTCTTAAAATTTCAAACAGCCATAACTTTAATACTTTACTTTCTCAATTTTAATTTTTAAAATTCCAATCTCATGCAAATAAAAAACAGATTCCACAGACACGCAATTTGATTATCTAATTATCTCGATTTTTAAATAGGGGCGTTTCGTTGCTTATTGGTATTAATTTTTATTTAGCAACGATTTTTTGAGGTCACAAGCACATAATAGTTATTTATACAACAAGGTCGATAAGATAAGTCATTATTAAACAGAAGGATTAAAGAAGGTCCGGGTGTTTAATAAGGCTTATCGACCGTGTTTTATACAAAATTTTATGCATTTTCAAAATAAATTTACACAAAAATAAAATAATTGTTTTATTAAAAAGTTTGTTAAGCGGCTCTAAATTAAAAATTTGAAATTCTCTTACTCATAGCCGCAAAATTTAAAAAAATAATTTTTCCCTTTCAATTCCTGTAAGGAACATGGAGGGTCTCAACCTCAACCAACGGGTTTTCGACATTTCGGTGACTATTTGTTTTCAGTGTATTTTTAGTCAATTAATAGCACCTAGACCAGATGGAAGAGGCAGCCGAATGCATTACCACATCGGCTACTAGGCTGCAAACCGTAGTTAAAAAATTTCCAATAGGTGGTTTTCAAATAAAAATCGTTAATATTGGCAAATTACAGGTAAGCCACGCCCTTCGAAACTGATGACCGTATAAATTCAATGGATTTCTTTTACGGAGGTCACACTTTAATAATAAAGAAAAAGCACACGTGTTTTAAAGAATTCTTTAAAGCACTTGTGCTATAATAACAACTTTGACAGATCAAAATTGAGTGTCATAATATCAATATTAAGCAACAGAAATGCATAATTAATATTAAAACTATAATTTATAACAGTTTTACCATATAAAAATTGATTGTTTAAAAATGTGTTTCTTTTAAATTTTAATAACTAAAGGAATATAGTGATGTTTTGTGGTATTTCCCAATTTGTAAGTTTTTTCTTGAAAAGTATTAAAATTTAATTCTCAAATCCAAAACATTGGTTTCATTATTTTTATTGACAATATCTCATGTAGTACAAGGATTTACATTTATTATAAAATATGTACGATTGTATAAATAATAAGAAATATTGATATTTACTCGTTTCCGGAGCATCCCTCCATTTCTCTAATCCTATATGAACTGCGGATAGTAACTGTGGGATGCGAATATCTATAAGAATTTTTGATTATATGTAGAAGAAACTTGCACAGATTAAAAATAGAGTTACAAATTGTTGAAAATAAAATGTATAAAAACAGGGATTTCCTCCTTTTCTTCTCATTGTTTTTGTTGTAATGGCGACATCCATCATTTCAATTCATTACTTAACTATACGAGTAGAGCATTTTTAATATAACATTATAGACCCCTTGACGAGCTGTCGAATCATTGCGCGCCCCGCCAAGCCAACCATCATCACACACACTCTTGCTCTCCTCTCCTCCTCGCGTTCAATTATCAATCAATTTGTTAAAAACATTACGAAGAAATATTCATTTAATTCGTCGATCGATTTTCATTGTTTATTTATTTATTCACTATTTTATAATTTTTTTTATATTATAATAATAGATTAATTACGTTATTCTTGTATTAGTATTTATATGTATCTATTTATAATATATATTTTCAAGATTTGATTAATCAAAAAACATATTACTCTAGTCCGGTTGTTCATTTTTTTTTTCTTGTCTTGGTTAATTATTTTTTGTTAAAAGTGTAAAATATGTCTCCTATTAAATAGCCTGTATTGCTGTATCAAAAAGGATGCTGCTCGGTTGGTTATATCATAATAAGGTATAATAATATGAATGTACTTGGAAAAAATTCTATGAAATCGCCTCCTAAAAACGAATTTCGTCTTTTTGTGCGTCTTCGTTTTAACTTCTTCCATTCTTCATCTCGTTTTTTTGTTGTTGTTGTTGTATAAAACACAATTGAAAATTGATCTGAAACTGTGTGTACGTGTTTTTGGTGGTATTTTAATCATTAATTAAATAACTTGACTCTTTCGTCAAATACCCCCCTCTCTCACAAACAAACTCTCCCAGTAAATTGTTGTAGTTTTTAATTGATGGCGCTGACCTCAGACGAGATCTAATTTAATTTAAAAACCTTTAATTGGGCAGTCATACAAATTCCTCTTAATACGATTCACTTCAGTTTTTTTCTTTTGTATATAATAACCTCCTTCTCGATAAAAATTTAAATTCAACGCCTCCTTTTCATTAGGTCTCTAATAAATCGTTCAAAAATTCTTCCTTTCTCATCTCAAAACATAATACTTTATGTTAAGTTCGTCTTTTCTATAATATATTCGAAAATAACCAAATAATAACTAAAGGAGAGAAACTGATGACGTAAATTGCAACATTTGTCCTTACAATCCCTTTTTCTCACTCCTTAACAACACCAACAACAGAAAATGAAATATGTTTCACTTCATGCCTCGAAACATAAGAAAAAAATAAAAATTCCAATGGGGGAAACCAACTAAAAATAAAAAGAACATTCCAAATTAGAATAAAAACCAAAAGCTAATCACAGATAGACAACCAAATATTAAAACTTAAATTTTATTCGAAATTTTTACAATCAATTTTTCACAAAAATAAAATTATAATATAATATGATGATGATCTTCTCTCTTTTTCTCTAATTTGAACATATATAATAATGAATTTTCTATATCCTCTTTTTTAGTGTCATGAGCAATATGTATATTAATTAATAATACAGAGAATGTATGCTATATAATTATTTGTATATAATTTATATCAAACTGGTCATGGTAATAAAAAAATGTGTTATGCTCATATCAAGACATCCATTCTTGCTTCTCATATCTCGTAGTAAGATTCGTTCCTTCTTCGTTTTTTCCCTTTTTTCTTTCTTCTTCTATTAATATCCTGAATGTGCGCGCGAATTAGCTGTTTTTTCTCTTCTGTTCTGTTTGTACGCGTTATTAGAAACAAAACCTAATACAATAAAACAAACATTAATGGCTAAATCTGTGTATGCATTTGTAATAATTAATATTTATATATATATAGAGTTTTATATTTCGTCTCCAATAAAAAGAAGAAGCAGAGCAGCACTCGAGAGATTATCCGTCTCCTATCTTTCTATCCTATAACGATCAATTTTTGTAATTTTAATATGCTTTTATAATAATTTGCGATCGAGTTAGCCTCGCAGAGATAGAAGAAAGAGCATGTATATTTATATAATCGTAATAATATATAATAACTGACTGGATGATGATTTTTTGTTATGAAACACTTGAGACATAGATTTTTCAATATATATATATATAATAATATATATTTTATCTTCCTTTTTTTAATATATATACCGATAATAAAAACCTATTCAATATTCTTTGAGGATTGCTGAATTTGGGCTTCGCTTACAAAATTTTTCTCTCCTTTATAATAATTATAATTTATTATAAAATTTAATTTAAAAATTTCCTTTATAAGTATATATAAAGTATTAAAAATTAAATTAATAAAAAAAACTACCATAAATTTAAATGTTGTTGCTGTTGCTTCTCTCGCCTACTATATATTCCGTGGTTCTCTAAAGCTTCTCCTTTTCTCTCCTCGTCACTACTCCTCTCAATCCCTATATCTATCCTTGCGCGCGCTTTTTTATGTCCATTCTCTTTCTTTTTTTTTTATTACATCTCATATCATATCATCGTCAATTTCTTCTAAAATTTAGTTAAAAATAAAACGAGCTTATTTCGCCTCCTCTTTCTCTTTGTTCTCCTCAATCTTTTCCTTTTGTTCCTCCGCCTGAAACAGAAATACGAGAAGAATTAGTACCAGGAAAACAAATAAATTAGAAATAAATTACAAATTAAATTAGATGAAACTCATACTTCAAGTTTATTTTCCATAATTCATCCTTTTCCCACTAAAATCGAAAATAAAATCATTCCAACTCACCTTATCCTTTTCCAATTCCTTTTCTGGTTTGTCGGCGTCACCATTCTCCTGTTCGGTCTTCTTCTCTGTGTCCGCCTCTTTGCCCTCCTTGGCCTCTGGAACTGGTTTCGGCAAATGTGCGTTCAAGTCCAATTTTGTGCAAATCTCGTCCCAGTCGGGGAAACAGCGCTCCTTCATTCGCGACACATGGCCCACCAGGTTTGGACACGAGCTCGACATGTAATCCCTCAGCGGCAGAGGAACATCAGCGGAGATGTAGTGAAGTTGGGACAGCACGGAGAAAGACACCACATCCAACTGAAGAAGTGAGCGGCGGCAGCAGCAGATGATGAATAAATGAACAAATAAAACAATTAGAAAGTACTCTTCAAAATGTCATTACTTCAGTCTGTCATAAAGTAATTAAATTTATTTCCAATTTTACAAAGTTCAAATATTATTCTCTTATTTTAAAATCAAGACTTGAACAACATTTTTCTTCAATATTAATTTGAGGACAAATTAATATTATGTCAGACTAATTTATTAATATTTTCTTTAAATAGATAATTTTAATGTAAAAGATAATTTATAATGATTAAAAAATTAGTCAAAATAAATTAACGTTTTCAGAATAAAATAATATTATTTTGCAAAGTTTCCTTTGTTCATTGAATTGAACCTCAATTTTCACTAGTTAAAATCACGGTTATGTTTATACTAGTGAAAAAAAGAAAATTATAATCTACAGACAAATTTGTCTCAATGTCAAAATTTTGGATTTAATGCTTCTACTATACAAATGTGAGCATTTCTTATCCAGTCTATTCTTTTATTATTTTTTAATGTATTTGCCAAAAAATGTCTAGCTCGGGTGTAAAATAAGATTTTTAATTTGGTAATTTTAGTATATGTACTGCTGCTCAACTTTGTGCTAGCAGCACTTAAAATGAGAGAATTCGTGTTGGACAGCGCCGGGGCTTAGATGTTATCCCGATCCTGTGGATAAAACTGTTGTGACCTATGCGCTAAAATTTAGTTTTGATTGTTTTCTGCCTCGATTCATGTAACAAAATGTAAAATCCCCTCTGAATATGTACATAAATTTGAATAATAAAATAAAATTTAGAAATGATTAAAATTATTTAAACAACTGATTTTACACACTTGTAATAATAAATAACTATTTTGTAGGCCCGTTTCGGAAAGTTAATTTTTAAGCATCGACTTGAGTTTCGTAATGCGTTACTTTTTACACAAGTGAAAATTTTGATTTATTTTTCACTCAAAATTCAAGATTCTCTATTTTTCTCCAATTACAATGATATCTTACTATGGGCTTAACTATTTACAATTTAATCCCTAATTCTAATTGGCTAATTTATTTTTCACTAGTCAAAAAAGTATAATCTACGAACCAATTTGTATCAATGAAGCAAATTCAAGCGCCAGTTTGTTGCAACATTTTTTTTATCCGAACACGAAAAGCGACAATCATAACGGACACTATTTTTCAAAATTAGTTTTCTATGTATTTTGAAGAGAATTGCAAAAAAATATGTCCTTTTCAGATGTAAAATACATTTTTGCACTTTCGAGTTGCGTGTCTTTTTCGCGCTAGTGAAAATTATAATCCAGGCCATTATAATGGTCAAATAGTACCCGAAAATCGTTCAAATAGAGACCGTTGTAATGGCAAATATTATTTTATTTTGATTAGTTTTAAGTGAATGTTGTGCAAATAAATTTATTTATCTTTTATATAACTTCGAAACGATGAAAACTCCATTTCCTCGTTAAAAAAACGGCTTATTTTACACTCTTATAGCACAAATAATTATTTTAGTTTAGAAATGATGAAAAAGCTAATTTTACACCCTTGTTTAAAAAAATTACAATTTATTTCAATAATTCACAAAAAAAGAATCCTTACCAGAGTCGGCTCATCTCCGAAGAAGAACGGTTTGTCGGCGAGCATGTCCGATAATACTTTGAGGTCATTTTTGCCAAACTCCTCAATCTCTTCCGGCTTGTGGACGCCCAGTCCTTGGGCCTTCACCTTTTTCGCGCCCTGTAACCACTAACCATGAGAAACACATATCAAAACATTACAAACTAAATAGCGGATGAAATACGGAAACTGTTCTGGTCTTTAACTATATATATAATCTTTACGTTCTTTACTTTAATCATGATCATAAATTCATATTGATGATATGAGCTTCGATCCACAATCCGACCCCCATCTTTTGGTACATGCTCCAAAAAGAGGTGGGCACGGCGCGGGTGGTAAGTGTGGTGTTGTGCTGACTCTTATTTTGGCGAGTCATACACAATAATATGGTTAATGGTGCATAAATGTTTAATGAAATTGATGCCTATAAATAAATATATTCTTTTGGGACAATCTGTGAGAGATTTTTCGCTCTCAAGCATAATCATATACAAATATATAAACCAAATATAAAGTATAACGATATATATATAATCAATTGAAAGACGATTCAGTCCATCAATGGGGGGACGTCTTGCCCTTTCACAGAGACAAGCGAAATTATGATATCCCATCCACTACTACATCAGTTGCCTTACGCACAAACGCTTCAAACTGTACACACTAATTCCATTTCAAATGATACGGGCTATTAATCACAATACTCTTTTCTCATTCCGTACAAAAAAGAGCGGGTTAATATAATTAATAAGAGTAATAATCAAGACCAAAATCTCAATATCTAGGGGTCATACAATTAAACACAATTATTACAGTTGAGTTCCAAAAAAACTCGGTACAGATTTTACACTAATAAAACAATCATATCAGATTAAATACAAAATGATAAGGCCTTTGAATTATGGATCATATAGGGAATTTTATATTATGTATAAAATTTGTAAAAATATATACAATTTTGTCAAAAAATATAAACGAATAATTTAATTAAATCATAATAATTATTTATGAAAAGATTTTTGAACTGAAGGATTTTTTTTACTAAGAGTAAACGTTTGTTTGCACGACATAAGGAGTGCAAAAAATCCTCTTCAATTTTCTAATTTATCAGAATTTATTTTACAAATAAACATTGTTTTAAAGTCGAATTAAATCATTCTTTATGAAAAAGCTTTTAAGAACTTTTAAACAGAGGAAATTTCAAGAATCACCCTCGAACGATGCTAATAAAGTCTTTATTACAAATTCATCCAACCCATATGACCCTGAATTGAAAGGCCTCATAAACTCTCTATAAAATAAAAAGACAAAATCCAATAAAACCAATAACCAACATACCTTTCTGCCGAACGTGAATTTGAAGAAGAAATTGAGAATGCCGTTGGGGATTCGGGTGCCAAGGGCATGCTGGAGGTTCACTTTGTATCCCTTGAGCACCTGATCCGGGTGCTTGCTGCGCCACCACACCAACACCCACACCAAGTGGTTCTCGATCATCGAGATGGTCGCGTGAGCAATGTTCTTCTGTTCCTGTGTCAGGCCCGCGTCAATGTCCTGCTCAAACTTTTGCGACAACTCCTTTATGATGATGGCCGAGTCTGCAATCTCCTCACCGTTTAACTCAACAAACGGCAGCAAACCCTTCTTCGAGCGGAACTTCGTTTTGTGGTCCACATTCTGAAATATTCCATATTCAAATGGGAAACAATATTTATTAAAATAAATTTCCAATTTCATGGGAAATTGAGTTTTGTATTAAATGACAGACAGGCAGACAACAGATCTCAATTTTACTGTAAATTCTCGTAAATCGGAATGTGTAAACCTTTAAACATAAAATTATTTTCACATATAAACGACAATAACGAAAGCCATTAAATAAATAATTTCTCTTCTCCAATATGTATAAAAGGTTCAGATCTGACCTTTTTATTATGTGTGACAAATCTCAAAATATTCCCATTGTCCTCGTTATTATTTTAATGACAATTGGGATTAATTTATGGAAGATTAGAGAAACAAATTTCTAAAAACTCGGCTATTTTTAAAGAAATTTAAATAAACAATAAACAAAAGTTTTATAAAAACTCTCGCTAAAATCTTAAATAAAAACCCAATTAATTTCTAAATTTAAACTCCCTTATTCTTTACAAAGATTTCTCTTTAAAAACCCAATAACACATCCACATTGTTACATTAACAATTAATGAAATCAGTGTAAAACCTTGCTAAACACTTACAGAACCCACAAGTACTATAAAATTAAAACTTTCCAAAAATAGAAATCAATTTAATCAAAACTGGAAATTAATTTCACGGCTGCAGTAATCCGCCAAATTCGTTCATGTGCAGACATTAAATTGCGACAAATTTAACAACTTCTGTGTAATGATTAATAAAACGGATTCCATATCCCATTAAGTAACTTTTAAACGCTTTCCTCCACCGAAAATAACCTCATCATTTCGGCGTCGTTGCCATAGTCATTGACCCATTCACCGATGATGACGATCATCATCATCGTCATGGAAAAACGGAAAAGCCGGTTAGGGTGGTGGCTCGCCGGTAACTTGAGTCTCCGGGCGGAGGGGTAATTAATTTGGCAGGCGTCACATTTACTGCGAGAGGCATTCAATTCGCTCCTTCCACACACACACATCAAACACAACACCGGAGAGGAGCGCGACCGAAAGAGAGCTTATACAAAGAACCAACGAAATTGTTAAAAAAAGGAAACCCAAATTCAGTCAGTGTACAGAGAAACCTGCAAATAAATCCAATTTCCCTTTGTGACGGGCGGTTGGCAGGAGGCAGAGGCGCACACAAGCGCGCCCGGCAGCACATTATTGATTCGGTTTCGTGAGTTTCCATGCCAACCCTCACCACCACATGCGCAAAATTAAATCCTGCCCGTCGTTGCCGTCGATGAGAATGAATTTTCACCCCTCTTTTTCCCAAACCCCAACACCTCACTCCTCTTTTCGCCCATCGACAAAATACACCCAACATTGGAAGAGGAAGCACAAAAAATTGGCCAGGCTTTCCCAGCCCAATACAACAACTAACTACAAGAGGACTCGTCAGTGGAGGTTTTCGCCCAAATGGTACTATTATTACTGTGACACAAATACGAATTCTTCCAATTCAAATGTGTACATTTTTGGGGAGAGGAGATAGATTTAATAGCATCAGTATATGACTCAATTCAGGGTGAAAATCCGTAAATGTAGCAAAATCTCTCGACATATCTCTACTTTCTTTTTTTTCCTTATTCTGCTTCTCCCCAAGATGCTGCTGTCTAGAGACGCCAAAATCTACATTAATTCGCGTCTTATCACCATTTTATCCCATGAATATTTTCCCGACGCTTCTCTTCATTCCCTTAGTCTTTTTTTCTACTTCTCCCAGAAAAGGCAACAACAAAGACGTTATCATTATCTTTGAGACAAAGAAGAGCATAGTAGAGGAGTAGACGTCCAAAATAGGGCCTATATTTGCTGTTGGCTGTCCATTCCTTGTTAGACAAAATCTCCCCAAATGGGAATAAACTCATACTAAACGAGAGAGAGAGAGAGGAAAATGGAGAGTATGGTACGAATGGTCCCACCCTTGCTTATCTCGTTGCCGACATCACAAATCGACTTTTCCGTATCCTATTCCCTCTTCTTACCACTGTTATTCCGTCGATTATAATTCTATTATTATGCCTGGCGTGCTTAAATGCCGGAAAATTTAGCGAAAAGGCGTCTACAGCAACGTCGGTCCAAATAAATAAAGGGTCTCCCCCCGCTCTCCTAATGAACGCCTAATTTATTGATAAAATAGGAGGAAAGCTCGCCTTTTCCATCAACATCATGAAGAAACAAACAAAAAAGCCTGGCAATTGATCAGAGCGATAGATACGGGACAAGAACAAAGAAAGCTGATTTCTGCTGACCGATTGGGTTCTTCCATAATATTTTCCCTTCAACAAAGCTCTTCATCATCACAACTTTTACCCAACCCAAAGCGCGCGCGAGCCATTGTTGCCCAATTGACCGAAAACGAAAAGCGCGCTGCCGCTCGCTCTGTGGAAATTTGCAAAGTGTTAAATTCCAAACAACTGTGCTCGCAAACAGGCTTCGACGGCGCCAAAACATTACACCAAACAAAATTCCACAGCGCGCTTTGAGAATTTCAAAAAGTTTGCACATTTTCTGTTGTCATTAGCTTTAGCAGCGCTTTTTCATTTGACGACGCTCGCTCCTCTGCTGCTCCAGCAAATGCTGCTGAGATTTATCGACATGTTTACTCTCTCCCAAAAAACAGGGAGGGTCTCCAGAGTGGCGGCGGCGGTAAAGGCAACAACGGCGTCAATGATATTATTAAAACCGTTTTACATTTACATATACCTTTTCAGCCCTGAAACAGGGTCATCCATCCTCCATGCTTTTAGGGGGAGTGAGTGCTTTTCCGACTACTAACTACCCTTTCCTCCCTTACACCCGCCCTTCATCTCCCTAATTTCAATGATTCCGCTCTGATTTTGTTTACCCCAAATACAATAAAATCCAAACAGACACACACACACGGTGAGAGCATTAAGCGTTCGTAATTCTCTTTTATGGGATTTAACTCTTAATTGCGATTATAATTTGATAGCAACTTTACAGTTCACAATTGTTAAAAACCAACATTTTTTATGAGGGTCAAAGCAGATTTGCGGTAAAGTGGAAGGATATTAAACGAGATAAAAACCTGTTATAAAATCCAATTGGTATAATAAAAATATTCCAATTTGTTGTAATACTTCTATAAACTACAGAAAATACTATATCTTTAGTTTTCTGCATGAATCCTATTTTATAAAAGAGAATCCTTGAAAATTAGAAACAAACATTAGACTTTCCATTAATCCATTTGCCATTATTCAATGCTTTGATACAAAAAAGTAACCATTAAACATTCTCTTAACAACAAAAAGTCCCCCATTATCTAAACTACGAATACATTATATCCGCACTGTTTATCAAATAAAACTTTAATAATGCCTATTGTCACTGCATATAGATTTCGTATTTGCTTAATCATCCGCACGTTCCACTTTTTTCCCTTCCCCATTTTATCATCATCGCTTCCCGCCATATTTGCTCTGAATCAATTGAATAGTGGGTATAAGGACCACGCCGCCACATTTCAACCCACTTTACGGATTATTCTTCCGCATACATACACAGACACTCATGTATAGACAGTAACAGATTCAAGTGGCGTGACCATCATAAGAGGGAGGAAATTGACGACCGAGTGTATCGAGTCCTCTTCTGTATACGGAAGACGATGATTATGATAAAACGTGTCAAATTGAAAATACACACAAATAAAATCTATAACAATATTTATAAGAATAACAAAATGATTGACGAAAATTCAACATGTAATTCGGGATACTTGAGACAGAGGAGGAGATCCCACACCCAAACAATAAACAGTGGCCAAATCAATCACTGTTAATCACCGTGAAAACACACTCCACACCAAATCCAAGCTTCTTAAAGCCCTACTATACTAGTAAGTGGATAATGAAATGCAACAAATTCAAGTGGAAGAAGAGGAGAAAACTGGCCGATAAATCATAACTGACCAGATCAATTAGATTGGTCACCCTTCCCGTTAATCGTTTGTAAAAGTGATAATTACCTGTATTAAATTCGGTCTATCTGTAACTCTTCTTCCTCTACTCGTACTTTTCTTTCCACTCTCTTCCCATTTATAGACCCCTCTCCACTCACTCTTTAACCAGACCAAATTCATCGTGTAATTACCTATTTAACAGAATAATGCGCCGACTGACTGACTCTGCAAACATCATGTCATTAGGCCCACGGGACCGATAGCTTCATCTAATTACTAGACACCGACTAGACCTGACTTATGAACCCCCCACACACCACCACATCACAGTGCAGCCCGCAGCCATAAATTAAACAATACCTTGTTGCCTCTACTAATCTTACTATTAAATTTAAGTGCTTTTATTTATGAATAAGTGCATCCAGAATTTATTATTCTAGCGAATCACCTCCTCCTCCATTAAACTGAACAAAATCGTAATAAAATATTAACCGATGATTGATCAATTAAATACTAATTATTTTACTGGATTTAATGGAGTTGAATATCAAAATACACCAATTGTATAGATTGAGATTTATTTCAATATAAAATTACGACTTGTTAATATAAACCAATCTTATTTGCATCCATTACTTACAAATTGAATAAATAAAGTTCATCGCTATTACTCTCTGTAAAGAGTCCTCGATAATGCGATGCACATCTTTTCTTTGGAGTTGATGTTCAGAAGAAGATGTCTACTCCAACCAACATAATTTCTTATTGAAAACACTTAAACGTTTGCAATGAACTTTAGAACAAACTTAAATTATTTCATTTTAAATTCAGTGGTTAGTTGACGAAGAACCCGCTCAGAGATTATACATGTCATTAGGTTTATGGTGGACAGCCATACACCTTTCCACTTAATTCGCCCTAACTCCCCCTGCCTAACACCATTTCCGACCTTAACTTATTGCTATCGATATAGTTATTCCTTTAAATAATCTAAGGAGAATTTGGTTGGAATAGGATAAAAGTGTTTATTAGGCCCACCATTCAACAGCGCACACTAGGGCAGTATAGGTCTGGTTTGAATTGTCATCTAATTTCGGATTATACAAATCATGTGAAAATACGATTGTGTTTCCTCCATGAACTGATTTTCCTTCCTTGAAATTAGGATACAGCTTATATAACTCATCATTTGATATTGATACTGACTAAAATTAAGTAGTTAAATTAAAGATTAATCCCTAAATCACTAAACACCGCCTATCATAATAATCGAAAATGGAAAAACTCACATAAATCNAAAATACGATTGTGTTTCCTCCATGAACTGATTTTCCTTCCTTGAAATTAGGATACAGCTTATATAACTCATCATTTGATATTGATACTGACTAAAATTAAGTAGTTAAATTAAAGATTAATCCCTAAATCACTAAACACCGCCTATCATAATAATCGAAAATGGAAAAACTCACATAAATCAAAAATTCCAAAAGAGGAGAGAAATTTGGGCAAGAGAAATTGCGTTTAGACATGCAACGAGAACATGAAAATGGCGCATCAAAGCCCGACAGCTTGTACATTGTTGTGTTTAAGCAAGGAATCCCTAAACATTTCGAGTTATTTATTAACACTTTTCACATTCTTGTAGTAGCCCCATATACAAAATTACAATTAGAAAACTGAATTTCCTCAAACGATACATACACAGCATACATTTTATAGCCCGCGCGTCACCAAATTCAATTAACCAATTGCTTCACGCATTATTGCCGTGCATAAATAACCGTTGCTTATAATTACTGTTAATTGATCCATTACAAAACGGTCAACTTGAAGAGAAATATGCGAATGGTAATCATTAGTATCCATTTGGAAATATGAACCTAAATTAACAATAAACTGTCCGCGGTTAAATGACATCTAATCATCCATTTATTATTACTTCAGTTTGAATTGCAATTTAAATTCCGACCAAGTTTAGGAGAGCCACCTCTTTTTAAACTATAACCACATAATGCCCTCCTCTCGGCTGCATTGCAACACAATTAATGCCATTTCTGTGTGTGACCGATGGAGTAAATCTATTATTGGAAAATAGCAAATATTAACAGTAATAAATTATAACTCGTCTTTTCAACTCTTAAACCCTCCTCGCAAATCATCATCATTATCATCAAACCAGCAATGGCAACAGCGGAAAATATTTATGGAATGTCCATGAATTCCGCGCCCAAGTCCACATTCAAACCGCCCGGCCGCATATCCGACAATTTCATCGTCGTCAAGCCATTGTCCAGTCACACACACAATGTTCTTTATTTGGAGAGGAGACCCCCAGAAGCCACTTCCCCTCTTCACTTCGTTCCTTCTTGTGATTTTTGTGTACATTTTATTATCATATCATATTCCACATTTCTAAGCGCCCATCATCGTCTATTTTTCTTCTTTAACCGAATATAACAGAAATGTTGATGACCAGGCCAACAATCAATTCGCTTCCTCTACTTCCATTTCTTTTCTTCTTCTAAATTTATTATATTATAATAAATCGTTTTAGGTCCGCGCTTAGACGACGACAACAATGTCTTGTTGCTGCTTTGCTACTCTTTAGGGAAAGTAGAGTTCATTCATTAATTCCATCCATTCCCCCCATCAATAGTAACAGCGTATTTAGCTAGAGCAACTAACCATTGGAATGTCTCAAAAATGTGAACAACACAAATTGTGGTGACAGCTATTAATTATTAAATAAATATATGTGAATATCATCAACACCACTAGACCATCAGTTTCCTCCATCTACATTCATCCATCTCTTCTAAACAATACTCAATTTAAATTAAACATTATTAAAGTGGAATAATTTAATTCAGATAAATGCAAAACACAAATTTTAAATGCAAAACACAAATTTTAAATGCTTTTTGTCTTTCTAAAACACTGCAATAAATCTCATAAACTACAAAGTATATGAGCTATTTAAATAAGTATTGAAAATTCAAACAATTGATGTCAAGAAATATTAAAAACTAGAGCTGAATACCACGTTTAATTGGAGATTTTAAATAGATACATTTATATTAATCATTTGAATTTATATATTAAATTCCGTCCAATAAATACAAATTGTAATGTTTCCATCTAATGCAGGCTTATGTAAAATAATGGTAATTGAAGAGGAATTTTATTTCATTCCGGGGGCATCAAACACTATATTCGATTAGCTATCAACATGGGGGGAAATGGAAATCAGTCCCGACACATCCAATGATGGAGGCATTGTAATACGTGTCGAAATTAATAAATTAATTTCTACAAATCGGAACCGACACCATTCAATTTCCACAGAATTCCAAACGAAATTAACAAAATAATGAATAAATTCATAGAAAATGGCCATCCAATCATTTATCATCGTCATCCACAGTATTATCTGTCCTCAAATCTCTACAATTCCAGTTGAAATTGTTCCAAGAATCATGCAACTTTGAGCGAGCCGAGCCGATAAAAAAGCAGAACAGAAACGTTGAATCATTTTCGCATTTTTCTCATTCAACACACACACACACCACATCTGTGTGCACAATTTGTGTAATAATTAAATATTTATATCGCTGTTTAGTGCGACATTCTCTCCATCATCCACTCCATACCCAGGGAACAACAGTATGCACGGCTGTTTTGAAATAATAGTCGCCTCAAATTCTATGGAGATTAATCATCATCATCATCGTCGTCGTCGTCATTTATTCGCCGAGCAATTGCAATAAATCAATAATGTGATCTGGGAACAAGACACCGCACAAAAAATGGCCAGAGAATTGTTAATAATTGCGCGCAATTACAACTACCTCCCCCTTCTCCTAGTTATTGGATTCAAATCTGCTACTGCTCCACTGGCCCATACATAAACCAGCCAAACTGGCTCCAATCTATCCATCTCTATCTCTGCAATTTACTCTATACTACGAGAGTACACCAGAAAGCAGCCCCGCTAATTAGAAATCACAAGAGAGATCTCTTGGATCTATTAAATCGACCAGAACCACAACCAACAGACAATCAATTGAGACTGGATTGCCCACTCTATATACTCCCAACGCAGCACCACCAACGGACCAGATGGCCTTTTCCAATACCGCACACACTCCTCTCATATCCCAGAGCCCAGCAGCCAGCCAGCAAGGCATCATCTATTGCCAATTGGCATTCGCCAAATCGACGTTTAGATATGATTCTCCACTTAATTGTGATTAAAAACAGATTCTTCTTCCAACCAATAGTAAAACGTGCACATTTAACCATCATTTTATCTGATTTCCCTTGACTCGTGTTTATGATTGTTAGTCACTCGAGAAAAAAAGAACAGGGTGTTTTATCAATACTACTTTCAATTCCAATAAAAACAATAAAGGAACAAACAAAAAAGAGCTAAAAGATACCTCATAGCAAAGGGCGTGTCGAGAGGTTAGAGAGGAGGATTCTCAGCCGGACCACGAACAAGACCA
>JXOV01015994.1:0-19800 GCA_001014945.1 Clogmia albipunctata
CTCGTTTCACTCGTTAAAAAACAGTTGACTGCACAAATAACTATTAGAAATTTAATAACAATCAAGAAAAAATGTTATCAAGAAGAAATGGGGGACTCATAATTCTAAGATATGTCATGAAAAAACGAATCATAAAAATATTAATTAAAAATAAAGTTAGCCAATCAAGATTATTTTACACAAATGTAGATTATAGATATATTGTATTCGATAAAATATTACTTTTTTCAGTAAAAGTGTGACGAATTTGGTTCACGACTATTTTACTGATTTAAAGCATATAAGTTAAATAATGAATTTTTCGACACATTTTTCCATGAATAAATGGGATTATTTTTAAAGTGAAAAACATTGAAATGTTTAACTCTCCCAGCCCTTTTTTCTCCTTCAGCTAAAAGGGTTTTAGTTTATTGGTAGACTTTTTTTTCCAATTATATGAATTAAAAACTGTTTGTTATCTATATGTAATAGGCTATTTAAATAAATAATAAAAAATCTTTAACAATGTTCAAATACTACTTTTTAAAATAGCCATATTGTAAAAAAAATAAGTCAAAGAGGGAATTATTGGCCGATATTGGAATATAAAATTCAACAGGTTGTTAAATGACAACGAAATTTTTGAGAAACGGAAATAAATCACCGCAATCATTCATTAATCTACTTTTATAAGTAAGTCATTGATTATGTTACAATTTTGGCAAATTAATTAAAAAATAACATTTATACAATTCTATTTTTTTCCTAAATTGCGTTAGTGTAAATCTTGATTTTGTAAAGTTTGGTTTTCTTTTACTTAACTTTGTATTTGCGAATAAATAGCAAATAAATATGCGAACTGAATAAAGTTTTGTTTAAAAACTGGATACACTCAAATTTTTAGAAAAAAATTTCACTCGTGTTTAATAAAATTCTATATTCTCACACGTAAGTTTAATAGATATTTATCAATCTACTTCTTTTAAAACTGATTTGTTTATTGAATTGTTTCTAAGAATGATTGAATACAGCACCATCTTCTTTTGAATTAATTGAAATATCTCTAGTTCAAAAACATTTCAAGTAATAAGCCTTTGTCCATTAAGCTGTTAAAGGGTTAAAGCTTTGGATGATATCACATATTAAAATAAAAACTTAAACTTTCAAAAATATAATTATATAAATAAAAAAAATAGTTTTATACAATTCTGAAAAAAGAACTCTACTCGAGTTTAATTATGGTTCATTTTTCCCACACGTTGTTTAAGTAACTTTTATCGTATTATTTTTAAATAATTTCTAATCAACACTTTATTCTTAATAGTCTATTGCCATTCTAATTTAACAGAAAAAACTTCCATATAATCTCAATTAACTAACTTGTATGTACTTAATAATTATTTTATTTTCATTTTTATCAACTGATATTTTGAATAATTTTTAACTGCAAAAATTATGTATAATTAAAATAATACTCATTATTTTATCAAAAAAACTGACAATAAATAAAAAATCTATTCTTAAACTCCAGTTCAGTATATTTTTACTTAGAGACATCAATTGTTCAATAAAAAAAGTACTTATTACAGAAATATATTCAAATATTTAGAGGCTTTGAGAAACATAGAATTTTTTTAAAAATTATTTTAAAAACCTCTGTTCATTAAATTTTGCGGATGGTAAAACAAATGAAGGACAGAAACTATATATTTAACTAAATTTTCAGAAATATATAATTGTGTGACTTAATTTTGATTATTTTATAATTAAAATTAAAGGCTTTCAATTGAATTTCAAAAAAAGAAAATTAACTTGCACTTTTGACACCAACTTCATTTTAACAGTCCATTGTACATATTAATGTAATGAAACAATCACAAAGGTTCCTTACTTCTGAATTTGGCCCTTCGATTCTGGAACCACACTTGCACTCTGGCTTCACTCAAACTAATCCTCAGTGCGACCTCTTCGCGAAGGAAAACGTCCGGATAGTGGGTCTTCTGGAAGAGCGTCTCCAATTCCTGGAGCTGTTGCGGCGTGAACGTGGTCCTGTTCCTCCTTTGACGACGCCTGCCAAACATGTATTCGGTGAGGAGGTCGTTAGGCAGCGGAGACAAGTACTGGCCAGCCATCTTCCGTTGTCGATGCGATGCGCTCCTCACAATGCCTGAATTTCGACTGAGCGCTATCTAATTGGATTTCCCGCCTTTTGTTGTCCAACTCCGCCGCTGCTGCTGCTGCCTTTCGTCCTTGTTACTGCCGCTGCACACATTCATTAAAATCATCCCGGAGCACAATGGCAACATAATTCGATATGATGAAATGAGACTCCCCTCCAAAACACACAACAAAACTGCCAGAGCAGCGGCGAAACAAGAGAAAAATTCATTTCTGCTCATTATTCGCCTGCATCCATCACAGCCAAGAAGCATTCTTTCTGCCTCGACAACAACGACCATGATGACGATGAAGAGAGGAGACTCTTGTTTTGCATTCTGCACTCCTGCAAAAAAAAATCACCACCACACTCAACGGGCGAAACAAAAATGAACAATAAATTAGATGGTTGATGCAATTGAATGGTGCTCCTCGCAGAAAAGGACAGGCAGGAGTCGAGGAGCGCAGGACCAACTGTTGGATTGTACCTCCAAAACCCCTAATATATCATACAAATGCTGAATAAAATTAAATTATTCCTTTAAAACACTTAAAAATCCCACTAATTAAATTCTTAATTTACGCGTATTCTTTGGAGACCTACTGTATTATGAGTTCCATTGTCATTCACTCAACAAATTTATGTAATTGAATCAAAGCGCCTGCGTGTTTTTATACTTTTCAGATAAAATCTTAGTAATTATATCTAATCTGATTTATAAACAGGAATAACTCAATCCCTGGGAATGTTCTTATCCAGCTTTCGACAGAACAATGAATATTTATAAATTAATTGCTATTATTAAATTCAAACAACAATCCAACTCCATTGTCTGGGAGGGCGTTCCCTTCCAAGGTGGTGGCCAATCAAAATATTTTTGCTTATTTAAAAATGGTGTTTCAATTGATGCAGTTTTTTGCAATTTATTCAATTGTTGTTATATGTAAAAGAAATTTTAAGCTACTAATGTATTAATACAATATTTAAAGGAATTTTAATCAGGCTTATTTTCAGTTTTACAAGGAATCCAATAACCATTGCAACAACATTGCTTTTCATGGTAATTTGATTTCATATAAAAACACTTTTTATTTAATACAAAAAAAAACAAATTAAATTAAATTTTAAGGCTTTGACTAATATAAACTTATTTTAAAAAATATTACTTGTTTCATTCTTTCCAAAAACCGTGATATACATGAATATCGACTATTAATATAATTATCAAAATAAATATTATTATAAATCATAGCAGCTAAAATCGTTATTATTATATTTTTTTAAATTCCATGGACTGAACTACGAGAAAAGTACTGTCATCGGAATGGGTGGGCCGCTGAATAAATCAATATGGCACACATAAGAACGGAAAGTGTGTGGACAACGTTGATGACCAGAGACCTTGATTGCTTACTTCATAAAATATAGCAAAATCAACATTTCTAATTACAGGTTTCTGCAGACTGATCATTTGCCATGGTACTTGCAGAGAGGACGCAGTATCTCCATGATAGCCAGATTTCGATGCGGAAATGAGGAGCGGGGTGAAACGCGATGGAGGAAGGATCGAGGTTGCCGAGTTTGTGGGGGAGCGGAAGAGACCTTTTACATATTAGGGAGACATGCTGCCCGGATCCTAGATCGGTAATACAGCTACTCAACGAGCAAGGAACCGGAGAGCAATGGATGAGGGGTGTAATTGATAAGCGGAATCAGAGATACTAACTTTGTTCAATGAAATGTATTATATATGAATCTATAAGGGGCGCTAATAATATAAAATTAATTATTATTTTTTTAATTGAAGTCCAATAACCATTACACTGGTATTTTAGAATAATTCTAAAATAAATACATAAAATAAATTTATATTTATAAATCAAACATCTTTAAAGTACACAGTATGTAATAGGTTTTATTAATAATTATCGAATAACTGATATTTTTCCAGAATTACACAAAATAGTGTTCGATACACATGTGAAACCTATTATTACAGCACTTGTATCGAAATATACTATTTCCAACCAGTTTTTAACAACATTTTCTACAATTCGTATATTTATGATCTATTATTTACAAAATGAAGTAAAGAATAAGAAGACAATCCAGTACTAAATTAAGGTCTAAACACATACAATTAAGGGAAGTACTTCATTATGGGGCGTGAAAAAGTATATTTAGTAAACTAGAATTTCACTTACTGAGATTGATGAAAAAATATGGCACTTCACATACGGAATTGCAAAAAAAACAGTATAATAATGCAATGGTCTGTTCCTTGCTTAATTCTGCGACACAGTTTACGTGTACTCCAAAAATTTCCCTGCCATATGTGTCATTTTTACATGATTTGATCTAAGTGCACAAAAATCATTTAAGTAAAATTTTATTTCAATTTTCTAAAAATTATTTTTATTATATCAAAACAATTAATTAAAAAGAAACACTTTTTTTTAAATTTCATGAAAATTTTATGAAAAAATACCTTACAAAGAAAAAAATACCAAAATTGGAGCATCGAACCTGTATCCTCAAATTTAATTATTCAAATTATTGAAGAGAAGTGTTAAATAGTGATTTTTATGGGAATAATTGTTTGAAATCATCACAATAGAAATTNGAAAATTTTATGAAAAAATACCTTACAAAGAAAAAAATACCAAAATTGGAGCATCGAACCTGTATCCTCAAATTTAATTATTCAAATTATTGAAGAGAAGTGTTAAATAGTGATTTTTATGGGAATAATTGTTTGAAATCATCACAATAGAAATTCTGAGTGTATGTAGTGACTACCTAATTCTGCAGTATTTAATTATAATGATTTCTTTAAATGATCTTGAAATGGATTGGGATGGGTGTTTATAAGACCCGCTATTCAGCACAACATACTAAGGCAGTATAGGTATAGTTAGACACTTTAAAAGAGAAGTTTGTTATTCGTTGTAATACAAATTTTTATATTCCTTCTTTCAAAATAGTTTTTCAAATAACATATTTCGAAGTTGTATTTTTAATATTTTGATTGTTAATTCTAATAAAGTTAATCTTCATATTGAAAATCGAAAAACAAAGTTTTATTACGGTAATATACAGTAGATAGATGGAAATCTTTGACTGAAAATTTACTTTTCGACAATGTAGATTCTTTTTAAATAGAAATGTCTAGGAAATTATTTAACATTGATTATTTTATCTAAGCTGGTTAAAATTTATTTTTTATTTTACTGTACCACGCTTTTTGAAAAATTAATACCATTAATAAATATTAATTTGTTAATATTAATTTGTAAATTGATAAACCTTCAATAACCTGTATTCAAATATTCGATATTAGTTTCAATAACAAATATGCACAATTTTCAGTATGAGATTGGAAACATAAACTTTATTTTAATCTCCACCAGGCATAAATTAATAAAATTTATCATAATAAAGTCCATTTAAACATATCTGCATGTAGATTTCCTTTATGGAAATGTTGATCAGACAGGCTTTGTTGTGAATAAAAAAATTGGATAACATTGATTAAAATTCTGCAACTGGATTTCGGTGCAAAAATTTCAATTTTCATTTCATTTCCCGCCTGGGTTTTAATTTTGTTTTGTTATGAAAATTACATTTTCCTCTCCTGCTTCTGCCGACATGCCTCTGTCTCTCCTCCTATTATCCTGATTATCATTATGCAGCGCTGACTGGCTTATACAGACTTTTTCATTAACAAAGAAAATTTATTTTAATTTTCCAGTTTGCTTTCGTTATTTCAACTCTCGGAAAACTGATTCATACAACAATAATGACATGACAGCATTGTTTTTAATATCATTGTTCGGAAAATGGATAAAATAATAAATAATATGCTCCGCTCACAATGATTCAGTCTGCAACAGATAAACATAGGGAAAGTATAGCAAGCACTATGCTTTTCCATTTCCATGGGATAAAATGTTTTACGGATTATGATTTTGTGTCTCTTTTAATTAAATGGCCGGTCGTAAACCTTGCTTTTTTACAAGTTGACAGTCATATTGTAACATTAAAAGCAACTCCTTACATTATTACCTACAGATTTTGTTATACTCTATTTTTGCAATATTTTAAGTTAAAATTTATATGCTCAAAGACGCGAACATCTTCTATCTTTTACTTAAACATCTAATTTAAATATACGAATTTGGGTTTGGGAGCGAATTTAATTAAATTTATTTAAAAACACCGGTTTTTCCAAACACAGATTAATATTATTTATTAAAGTTAAAAAATTTAATTATTTTAACAAAAACACTTTTGACGAGAGACTCGTCAGCAAAGATTGATTACAAGTTGAAAAGTTAATTTACAATATTGGTCTTAGATTTTATGACTGACAAAAAATATAATTTATTTCTTAAAATTTAATTAGTTTTGATAAACTGCTTTTCTTCTAATAAGTAATGATTTGAATCTTCACCAACCAAATGACAAATTATTTTAAACCATGGTTCACTTGCTGCAATAACCTGTACCTATTGAAAAAAACTATTTTTATTATTTATTTGTGTACATTATAAATAGTAATTTAGTTAAACCATGTTTTTTTCTTGTCAATGTAGTTCGTTTTATTTGACAACTCCTCTTCCCCATGCTACTGGTAAGAAGGATTTGCGGTTGACGTCTGGAAATTTGGTGTTTCTATTGCCAATGACGAGTTGACCCGCGAGATATTGTTTAAATTGTTCAAATAACCTGTAGTTTCAATTTTCGGAGCTTTTGTATTTTGAAAAGACACCTCCATTAGGTAAATATTCTTGAACTCATTTAAAAATAGAAAAAATATAAAATTTTCGGCATCAAAAAATAACTTTCACATACAGCTGCTTAGACTGAACTTATCTGTACCTATAACTATACGTTTCTTTATGAGACCGTTTTTACAAATTTCATTAAACCAGTTATTTATAAGTTTTTCCATTAGAATTATGAAAAGGTTTAAATAAAAATATAAATAAACTAATACATACTCCAAAGGCTAAGCAATTAGTCGACATTGTATCATTATAGTAATGATTGATTATATTGATGTAAATCAATTAAACTTTAGTCATACATATTATAAATTCAAATATGTTGAGTGTAAATTTTGTGGTGGAGGCGTCTAGTTGAATTTTTTATTATGTCCTTCTGGTGTCCGCTAACTTTGAGAAGTTGTAAAATCTACATTATTGCATTATTTTATTTGTTTTTTTCTTCGGATTCATACTTCCAAAGTCATTCAGCACATTGGGGCAGTATTGGCCTCGCAATTTATTATAGCACTTATGGGAACATGATTATTTGACATTTGCTATTAATTACTAGAAAACCCTCGTAGCTGCACATTTGCAGTCGTATTATAAAATTATTAAATCCTCAGTTTGTTACTAATTTCTTACTAAAAATAATCTATTATATTATTCGATAATTATATCAAATTATCGAGGTGTTCAGACCGAAGCGTTAAAATATTTAATTAGTTTACCAGATATTCATCTTCCTAGTGGGTACTTCATATTGATTGATTGAATGCTAATTTAGAAACGGAATGTAATAAAATGATCAAAATACAGTCATCAGAAAGACCCAATCAATGACAAGATCACGAACAACACAGAACATCAAATTCATTACCGGATTATGTTTTAACAGAGAAACACGTTTATAAAAATTTAAATCGGTGGAAATTAATGCGCATTAATCTAGTCGTTATGTATTTAAGATCTAAATTAAAAATTATATGCATAACCTTCGAAGGGCAATAATTTCTATAAAACTTTGAAAATCCATAAAACTTATATACAAATAGTATCTTGGAATATAGATAGATAAGAAATGATCAATAGTTAAGAAATAAGATTGAAAGTTGAAGAGTGTGATGACCGAGAAGTCGTAATTTTATTCGTTACAACAACAACACCGCCGCCTTGCGTAGTGTATTCTTTACTTTTGTAATATGTGCTAGAAAAAACTCTTCTGGAGCGTGTTTTAAAATAAACTAGATGCTATTCATTTCATAGAATATCCAAGAAACATATTTAATAGCTAAAATTATTTTAATTTATTAAAAAATTGTGGTCGAAAACGACCTCAATTAAAGTAATTCAAATAATCCTTGAAAGGGGGGATGATTGGAAAAGCGAAACCAAAGAAAGATTATGATAAAAAAAAGGTGGAAATTAATGAAGCACTGCATATCAAGAAATAAGAAGGTAGGTCTGGGGAATTATCAATATAATTACTTTTGTTATTCGTTTTGTAAAAATAAAATTTGAGCAAGAGAAAGTTATTTTATATATTTATATATTTTGCCCCGGACCATCCCAAAAGGATTATTGGAATAATAGAGCACATTTTAAACCATATATACCAATTCAAATAGAAAAACTAAGACCAATAATATGATAAGGAGAGTTTAAATGGGTTCAAGGTAATTGAAACCAAATTACTTCAATTTTTGTAAGAATTATTATGAATTTTGTTAAATTGTTTAGAAAAGAATTTGTATTATTAAATAATGAAATAATAAAAAATTGTCAAATTTAGAGAATTGAATCTGTTTCCAAAAGATACAACTATTAATATCATTCCATTTACGGTCCCAATAATTAGCAAACCATTATCATTACACGGTTTAAATCGATCGAATGGGTTCACGTCTGAGTATTCTGTGCACCGTCTTCTAATGATAAAGATTTGTAATGACTTGGGGATTAAATTGTTATAAAGGGAACACTGAAATCAAACTCAACATTGACCACCGGACAGTTTCTTTTATGTAAGAAATATTGATTTTTATTCCACTCAAAACAACTAAGAAAAAGGTTTAATTTTTCTTTGATTCATGTATAATACTTTGTTTGAAATAATCAATTTGAAATTTTCATTAAAATTAAATTATTCCTTTATTTCCCAATATTTGACTTGAATTCGTAATAATAAAATCAATTCATTCAAACAACCAATAATTTGTAATAAAGTGAATTGAATAAATTGATTTAAATGGATTTTATTACACAGTTAAGAGCTGCGTCACCTCCCCGCCCAGCTCTTACCCCATTCATTGGTCTAATTAGTATGGTTTACTATTGATGTGTATTTTATCAAGGCTTTTGTTTGCGAAAAACTGCACAGATGATTCTTTTCTATTCATCATCGGAACAGAAACGACGAAATGGAATTGAAAACTGTAAAATGAATTACAACCAAAAGTGAAATAATGAAATTGAGGGTTGTTTGCTTTGTTTTGTCCTCAATTTCATTAATTAAAACCCAAAGTTATAATTAAAATTCATATTCACATCGAGGAATTCACATCTGGAAATGTACAAAACTCTCTATAAATAAACTTTAAAGTGCTTAATCATGTATTAAATTCAATTTTAGTTGAAATTTTAAACAAATGACAAATTTAATTAAAATTAAACTTATATAATTTTGTTCTAATGATTTATATATAATATAATACAAATGATGAAAAATTAAAAATATTCATTAAATAACACTCTTACATCTCAATGAAAAATGTCAGTATTTTCAATCAATCTCAGTTCGTGAAATTCAAGTTTATAAAAGGAGTGAAAAAATATTTTGTGCAATTCCGTATTGAAAAGTAAACTTTTCTTAACGCATATTGGTTCTGTAACGGTAAACTTTTCTGCACGGAGTGCTGAAATAATTCAAAATTTGTTCGCAAATTAATAAATAATTTAATGAAATAGAATATTGTTGTCATAATCGAATCTCTACACAATATTAAAGAAATATATTAAGCTGAGAATTTCGTAATGAATTGTTGTTGCACAATTTAAAAAAACCTTGTGTCTTACTTGCCACCAATTTAATGAAATTACATATTGTTGTCATAACCAAATTTATTATTTAAATATGAAAATTTCGTTGTGAGTTGTTGTTCCACATTTTGAAAAAAAAACGTTGCGAACTTTTTTTTGTTATTATCGATTAACTGATATTTTTTTCAGAATTAAACAAAATAGCGTTCGATACACATGTGAAATCGGTTATTACATCACTTGTATAGAAATATACTATTTTCACTGTTTTTGAAGTTACATAAAAGACTAATTATTTATCGATTAATTAATAATATCAAATAATATTTCTTAACTTGATTTGTTTTAATAGTTTCTTTCTATTTCTAAGAAAAAATATCGCATATTCCAAAATACTGAAATTAAATGAATTAAAATGTGTTTGAATTTGAATTGCTTAGGATCAGTAAATAACATTCATCTGTCCACCACCAGTTCTGTGGCCAGATTCTGAATCTTTTGTTCTCACTTTCTTTCTCTTTTGCTTTCATAGTTACTTCACCTTGTATTTCTTAATCTTTGGCTTACTTTATGTCTACTTGTCATATGAAATTTTAATTACAATTAGCGGAATAGTAGTTGGTAGTTGAATTGGTTGGTTATTTTATTATTCGTAACATTACCTTCAGTTCACACATTCCTTACATAAATAACTATATCGGTGGTCCGAATAAACAAAGACATAAGAGCTCAAATTTGTCAAAGACAACCAGAAATATGTCCTTCATACATGGAAACAAGGACGTAACGTTAGATCTACTCAGGATCGCAGGTTAGAAGCATCACGGTTGAAATATCAGATTTTTTACCTTACTTCCGTCAAACAACGATAAAGTTGCACTAAGTTACGTCAGGTTTAACGTTCTCAATTATAATTTTATACAACACATGTTGTTCCTCCGGACCGTCGATATTATGAATATTATCAAATATTTAATAATCTAATAGATTAAAAATAGTTATTTATACAACTAGGTTGATAAGGAATTATTAAACACTCGTGCCTTCTATAAGGCACTCGCTGCGCTCGTGGCTTAAACACCCCTTTTGTTTAATAATTATCGACCGCTTAAAGAATTCTTTAAGCACTTATGCTATAATAACGACTTTTACAGAGCAAATACCAATTTTAAGCAACAAAAATGCATAAAAGTTCTTATATAGTTTTAGTTTTAGGAAGTTACGTTTTTCAAGATTTCCTGGTGCTCATCGACACTCGGATCATGGATCTTATCAGATTCTATGACGCTGTATACCCGGAGATCTAATCCATAGATGGAGTGTCCAATTTAAACAGTGACCTAACTCTTTAAGATTTGTTTGAAAAGCCGCTCTCCCATAAAATAAAATAAAATAAAATAAATTATAGATTTTAAAATCCTAAAATAATTGTTTATTATGCTCTTAGAGTAAATTTAACAAAAAATTAAAATAATTGCTGAATAGTAAGGATATACCTGAGTCTATATAATAAATAATTCATATTGAACGAATATAATTTTTTTAGGTTTCAGGTTCGAGATTTTAAAAAATTGTTTAAAATGAAAAAAGCACAAAATTATTTTAACAAATCAAAATATTTTAATGTGAATCAATTTAAATAAATATTATATTTTTTACAATATGAATTAAAATTCCCATTGTTAAAATTAATAATTTTGCTGTTTTTTGTTAAGTAACGGTCATTTTAAACATTTAAAAATTATGTTTCATGTTTCAGTTCCATTTAGGGGTTTAGACCTACTTGGTGCAAGAGAATTTCATTTTTCTCAATTTCAAATTCTCATCTGCTAATTTATTTAGAACCCTATTTTTTTTATTTGTTTGTAGTAGTATTCATTCATTCATAATCATTATTCTTCTTACACTAACTCAAAATTTCTTATTTCTTTCTATTTTTGCCGAATAAATAAGTGAAATCTACTCAAGGAGTGCCCCGGTTAGCTGGAAAAGTGTTCAGTTATTCCTAATGACTTTAAAATAGACCTGGAGAGAAGCACTTATTGGATTACAGTCGAATCGTGAGAGTTATTTCTATTATCAAAAATGGTGAAAAACAAGTCCGTGGTTTGTGTTCCTGGGCATAGACTCTGTTTAGCAGATGACAAAACAATTGCCGGACGTGGTACATATGAGAAATTGGGATATATTTACTCCAGTTCCACAGGAATTGTAGAAGTTCGCGACGAAGAAAAGGTAAACAAACCGGCATGTTCAATGAGGGTTACTATGTATTTCATATTTATTTTATAAAATGTATTTTAGGTTCGATATGTCGAAGTTAAATCCTTCGGAAATGAGACAATAGTACCTGTTACTGGGGACGTGGTCACAGCCAAGATTACTGTGGTAAACCAGAGATTCGCCAAATGCCTTATTTTATGCGTCCGAAACACAACTTTGAAACACTTTTACAGAGGTAATTCCATTTATTGATTTCTGAATAAATAAATAGTTAATTATGCAAGGTAAAGTAGATGAGTATAGCTTTATTAAACTTTAAATGTTACCAAATCACAATTTAAAACTGAGAATTTAGAAATAATTTTGCTTAATTTGGGCCTATGATTGTTCCATATATTAATTTTGCTGATATTGTTGAGTAGATTCATAGTCGAAATGACTCGGAGTTAGCAGTCCAATTTCAAAACTATGTATGGTCGGTTTGTAGGGAATTTAATTTTCTTTATTTTAATATGGTTTGACATAAATACGTCGAATCGTTTGTTAGGTACGTCGCATAATAGCCTAAAAACCCGCTATGTCAGAAAATATTATCCATAACTGTGACTTTATTAGCTATCTTATTGTACAATGAGCCTAGTTTTCGATATCCATCATTTCTTTACTTGATTTCGAAATTTTTTATGCTATTTTCTCGATTTTCGAAATCAAGATTTTTAGACTTTCAATGTGAGCTACTGCCGGCCTCCTATGACATCACGACCCAATTTTTTACAATTCTGGATATATTTCGGATTGTCTAACTACCCTCATCAATAGATTGATTATGTAATCCCCCATAACTGAGAAAAAGGGGGTGGGTGCGGCATATGCGGTTTTTCGATTTTTCGCAAAATTAATTCTAGTATTTGCAAATCTGCTTTGACCTAAAATTGTAATCAGTAAAGAGCTATACTGTGTGGAAATTTGAAGTCCCAGTTTCCAGAAATATCAATGACAAACGGTTGCGGCTATAACCTCAATTCACACTGTATAATCTTTAACAATTATAGTATTTACATGTAATAATTCTTAAAACTGTTATTGTAACAAATCTATCTTATATATTACATTATCTAGCTAAATATAATTTAAAGTTATTCTCTTTCATGAATTACAGGATTTCATTATATACGTTAAGATTCCAATTTTCTTCAATCATTCGTATTTGCTCCTGATCTAGAATTGTCAAAAAAAATACAATGAAAATGTTTATGGATATAATCGTTTTTAACAATATAAAAGTGTGAAATATACTTGTATATATTCTTCCTAAATTATTTTTTTTATTTTTAATAATTTATCCAACAAATCTCTTTATCTGCGACTACATTTGTTTTTAAATTTAAATAAGTACAAATGGTATCCTTATTTATATTTTTACTAAAAAGTTCTTAAAATATCTTTTACAGTTAGGAAATCTACCTGTAATTCCATTAGTAATATACCTGCTTCCGAGTTAATACTATGACTTGGAGTGTTTTTTGTAAATCCCATAGCTTTGTTAATGCTCTTATTATAACGTGTTCTAATTTTATTTGTATTTATTTTTCATCCTTCCATATACTACTGATAAATCTTTGGAAAAATCAGTGCTTTTGTAATAGGATAATTGAGTTGTCATGTTAAGTCATATATGAGAATGAGATTAAATATTTAAATTCCAATAAAACATATTTTTAAACGCTTCCTAATTGTATGTCATTAAATTTATCTTATAAAAATGTCTAAAAAGGAATCTCATGAAACTAAGGTTTTGATATTTTTTATTTTAAGTATTTTCATTTACACAAGATCTATTGACTAAAAAATGACAATTTCGTTTCCAGGGTTGATCAGACGAGAGGACGTCAGGGCGACAGAAAAGGACCGTATCGAGATGTACAAATGCTTCCGGCCTGGAGACATCATCCTCGCCAAAGTGATGCCGCAAGTGGAGTTGAACTGTTACCAATTGACGACCGCCGAAAACGAATTGGGCGTAGTGGTGGCAGTCTCCAAGGGAGTCAACTGTGGAACTGCGATGGTGCCAGTCAGCTGGACAGAAATGCAGTGCCCGAAATCCCTAATAAAAGAACCCAGAAAAGTGGCGAAAATCGTTCCAGAAAACGCAGTCTCTTAACTTATGGAATTTCATTTTATTTTGGCATTTTGTATTAATTTGTATAAAAATAAAAAGTCTTAAAATTAATCCTGCATAAATACTTTGGTCTCCTCGGAAATGAGAGTGGGTCTTTTCGACTTAAAAGTTAAGAATGTGTCTTTACAAGTAAAACTGATTTTCACGGAAAGACACCCAAGTCTTTTGTCTTGTCTTTCGTAATCAGGTCCGATTGGTCAATGGCTGAGATTATCCGATTGTTGCTCAGTTGTCCGTTCTGTTGGCTGACACCCGGAGATGCCGTAGAGCTTAATAAAAGAGGCTTTCCCCAGAATTTGAATTTGTTGAACAGTTTCAAGTAGGCGATCCTGTAATTTCTGTTACTAACTGCGTAGATAAAGGGGTTAATGACACCCGAAGCCCAGGCCAAGACTGAGGCAATGACGTGTAAGGTGGGTAGATTCACGTCCGAGTCAAACACGTTTGTGGCCATCAGTGGCAGGAAACAGAGTAGAAAACAACAGAAAATTGTTAACATCATTCCCGTGAGTCTGGTGTCTTCCCGCTCCTTTTTCGTTGACAAGGCTGTTCGTTGGGTGTTTGCAGACTTGCTATGGGATCGCACCCGTTTCTTCTGTCTTCGTACTGTCCAATATATGCATGAATAGGAGATTATTATCACTATACAGGGCAACAGAAATCCAACTAAAAATAACATCTTCTTTGGTGATCGTCCATTTTCGTCCCTCAAAATTGTGCAGGAAAATGTCGCCTCGTCCAAGCCGACTCGACCCCAAATTCCTACCAAAGGTGGTATCATCAGTCCAAAGGCTATCCCCCAAATTGATATTAGTTGGATTATAATATTTCTCGACGTGTAAACCACTGGGTAAAGGTGATTGTATGATATTAGGATATATCTGGAAGAATAATAGAAATGTGAATTAATTACAGAAACAAATTTTGGAAGATATTAATTTTTAAAAAAATTATCGAATAATTTTACAAAATAATTTAACAGTGAATCTATTACTCCAGGATTTTATCTATTATCAGAAGAACATTCTTCTTTAAATAATATTTGAGTTTCTCATTTAACATATACACAATATCGTACATAAATTTCTTTTTGTTCCTTATCATTCCAGTAGGGGAACATAGGACACTTTTAAAGGCTTGTCTGTATTTCGCTAATCATTATTAATTGGAATGAGTGAATTGCTCATTGCCAATTCTTCAATATTGTTTTAAATAGAAAACTGGTTTTGTGTACTATTTTTCTATGAGTTTGTGTACCATTCTCTTCCACAATAATAATAATTATTCCCACGACATTCACGACGGAACTAGGGGTAGTCTCAACCTCAACCAACGGGTGTTAGACTGTACACGACTGTTTGTTTTTTCAGTGTATTAGTAGTCAGTTAATAGCACCTAGACCGGTTGTAAACGGATCCAGTCAATCCGCCCATTCTATTTATTTGTTTGCGCCATCACTAATTTATAATTCGCTATGAATAATATTTCGCAATGTTGTTGATATACACACAAATGGAAACTTTTTCGCGCTAGCAAAATATCCGCCCGGGATTTGATCCCACGACCTCGAGGAGGATGTCCAGGGTACTAACCACTAGGACACAGAGGCACAATGAACCAGTTTATTCTATGGAGATGAAACTCGATGAGAAAACTTAGGGATAGAAAATTAGGAGTTTGGATAAGAATTTGTTCAAACGAAATAGTATACGAAAGAAGAACAAACTTTGGGGATCGAACCCGAAACCTTCTGAGAATAAGTGGAGCGCGNACAATGAACCAGTTTATTCTATGGAGATGAAACTCGATGAGAAAACTTAGGGATAGAAAATTAGGAGTTTGGATAAGAATTTGTTCAAACGAAATAGTATACGAAAGAAGAACAAACTTTGGGGATCGAACCCGAAACCTTCTGAGAATAAGTGGAGCGCGCTTCCAACTCGACAACAGAAGCTGCCTCTGTTGTCGAGTTGGAAGCGCAATTAAAATGATTTATTGAAATTATTTTTTAAAAATATACAATATTTCAATTTAATTTTTGTTAAAATCCTATTGAGTAAGCAAGATAAAAATTGAAAAAAATGAATATCCTAATTATTTAAGTTCATAATTTAAAATTTAAAATTGTGGTTATTTCACAAGTGCTTTAACTGAAAAATATAAATGTTTTAAACTGAAGTAAAACTACATTTCATAAACAACAATACCGACACTAATAATATGTATAATATTTACAATCTTTAAATTATACTTATAGTTAAAAGAGCATTTAAAGTCAATTGTACCAAAATCTTAGATTAATTCAATTCTTATTTACTATTTTCGCAATTTCACGGAACGGAATTGCACAAAACTATTTTAGTTCTTAATTTCTATCATAAGAAGCACTTTAAAAAATTGTGAAATGGCTTAAAATCTTTATAAGTTTTAAGAAGAATTAAAACTACATAAACAGTAAGGATACTTAGTGCAAAGTGTATCTAAACACAACTGTATCAAAAATTCCATTTAGACAGTTGAGGGTTTAAATGGAACAGTATACTTTATTTAAACCTTTTCCCTGTTTTTAAAATAAATTGCATAGAATTGTATGTTAAAATATAATCTTCAAAATGTTAATGAGATTAATAACACTTAAAATTGTATAAACAAAAGCCATATTGAATTCATTATTCCGAATTTTGGAAAGGTCTCCCGTTTGACGAAAGATGACATTTCAATTAATCCCTTTGTTCTATAATTAGCCCTAATTGGTGGGGAATAATACACTACTATAAAATTGGATCAAAGAGCAAACATCCGGTTGAAAATGCGCGACAATACTTATTATGTCTTCCGATTCGATTACAAAGCAAATAGTACCTGTTCATGGTGATGCAGACCATACTGAGTAACGAGACAGCCACATTTCCATAGAGCACCAAGGGAAAGATTCGGCAAAAGGCTTCTCCCAGCGTCCAGCTCTTCGTCGCAAATCGAATGGCTTGAAGGGGTAAACTGATGGCACAGAACAGAAAATCACTCACGCAGAGAGAGACTATGAACGCTGTCGTTGCATGATTCTTTAATTTGGGACTTTTTAGCAGCGCTAAAAATGTGACTAAATTACCTAAAAATAGAAATAAATTAATTATTGGTGTGTGATGTTGTAAAAGAAATGGTTTTCTAATTCCTTATCCAAAAACTAAATTTCTCATTGATTTAATATCGGAATTTAATTATAAAAATGCCAATAAACTTGAATTGGAGATATTTTCTTCCTCTATATGTTCTTCTGTTCTATATTAATTTATTACGAGGGATTGAGAATTTGCAATGTTATTTCTGGAATTACAAAAAATACTCTGTTTGTAAATATCTTTAATGAATCCATCCTAAAAAGGTATAAATAAAATTAATTAAAAATTCTAAGAGTATTTCGAAAACCAAAACTATATTTTCAATACCGTTTTTAGTTATTTTTTAAATAGAATATTCTCGATGAAAATCATAATTTATCAATAACTTAATCAAACTAAATAAAACAAAAAAGTGAACTTACCAATAACTCCAACAAGAGCAAATATCGTGGCACAGACGGAAGCAAAAATGGTGACCGAGTCGGGGTACAGAATATGAGGGCCTGACTCGACCTTTTCGTCGAGAACTTGGATTTCAGTGAATCCAATCATTTCATCCATTTTGCTGGCGGATTAAACAAGTGTCATTCTATTACAAAAACTGGAGACGGAATTGGCCTGCAAAGAAAATGCAATAAATTAAATCTCTCGTCATCTTGTGGTTAAATTCCACTTAAAGCAGTCGATTTAAGAAGAGAAAAGTCCCCCTTTGTTAACTCAGTAATTAATTTCCCAATAATAAATCAGAACGACTAAGGCTGACCACTTTAATGCATTGGAAAAGTCAGAAAGACCCCCACAATTAATCCAGGGCTAGGGCATTTATCCATTTTCAAACAGTTCAATTGAAATAAGACCCTTTTATTTCAGTTTAATGAAATGGAACGAACAGGGAAGTACTCAGCGGAGATGCAGTTTGAGAAATGATTTAAGAAAATCCGACTCTGTCTAGAACAGAAGCTGGGTTTTTTATTATTTTTTTAACTCTTTTCCTCGTCATTGTTTTTCCCACTTAAACACTTGTTGTTGGTGTTTCAAACATAAAAATGCCATATGTGGAGTCATTTGGATTTAAATAGCATTAGTTGGACTTGGATGGAACACAATGACCCTCTTTCAGAAGCCCATAACCGCAATGATTAACTCTGGTTGCGATCATTTCAATTCATCATCTCAAAACTGCCAAAATTAATTGAATCTCTGAAAGATGATATCAAGCGTAAATTAAACATCAAAGGTCAAATGAGAGCACAGATTCTTGGAATTCATTTGCAAATCTTATTTAATTAGCCCAATCTAAAGTAATCGATAATTGACATTTTTATGACTAATTAACATTTAAATTAGTAGTAAATCCGTTGTTTAAAAATAGTATTCAACTTTACGACCAGTTACTTAATAATGAAAGGGAACGGTTTTAATCTCTATTTTGACTTTTGAGTGATTTTTCAAACAATTTGTTGAAGTAAAAGATTACAATCTTTCTATTTTTATGAGACGGATATTGTTAATTGCGAAATTCCCAGTAAAAGATAATGAATAAAAATTTATGGTTATTGCCCATCGTTTTCGTATATCCTTTTATAAAAACTTATTGCGAAAAACATTACCTGTTATTGTTAGTAAGGACATCATTTTTTATTGCCATTTGACTAAAAGATGAATTGGCGAAGATTAACAAATATGCGAAAAAACGGACATGTGTTTTTGAGGTTCAGGCAAAAATCCGTTATTATTTTTTTTCTACTAATGTCCAACGATAATTAACAATTGGATTTTCCCAATCTTTGGTTGTAGTAGTAACGAAACGTCATCAGCCGCACTCCTTAGAAAATCTTTGTTTCTAATGTGCTGAATATTCATTAAACTGCGTCGAAATTCTCGCAAAAATTCTTTCACTCAATTCAGTTAAGAGATTTCAAAGAAATCAAATAAATTGTACAGAAATGCAACGATAATAATGATAACTATAAAACTTTAATGAAATTGAAAAGATTATAATTAAATATTAGCAAACACTTCATAATAAAAATGTTATGATTAAGAAGATGATTGAAACTTTTATTTATCAAGAATTGTGAAATTTCTGCATTTCAAACTAATTAAGATAAAAAAAAAATTACGATGCAATTTGTTTGCTTTATCAGTTGCAAAAAATAATGAGATATTTAATTCAAATGGAAACTAAAAATGGGCATTTACTTCTACAATCAGTTTGAAGATTGTTTCAATTTCACTACATTGTAAGAGTAAAAAACTATTTTCTATATTTTTATATAAAATCATATAAAATCAATAAAAAGAAATTATATAATAGTTATTTATGTTAGGAAT
>JXOV01015997.1:0-10690 GCA_001014945.1 Clogmia albipunctata
GATCCAACACAATCCACACTCCAGTTCCGTCAGTCACTATCATCCCAATTTAAATGGGCTCCAACAAATGTAATGACATCCTGAATTGATCCGTCGTACACTCTTCAATCTTCGCAAAGAATTATCCATCCTCTAACACACATAATTATCCCTAAGCAACCTTTGAAATTTTTGTACTTAGACGAAAATTCTTTTTTTCCAATTTTCGAGCAAAAACGCGAAACCAAACAATATACCAAACGATACACTTCATTTTTATCTATCTACGAACATAAAATTTTAAAATATTTATCAAATTTTACAAATTATCTCAACAATTAATTTAAATTCCGTTTGATAAAAATTTAATAAGATAAATGATACACAAAACTATTTACAAACCAAAGGATTGAACAATTAACAATGTGACTTTGAGCTTTAAATGTATTTTTATTAAAACATAGAGATGAATTAATCACCAATGACGTCATCTACGCCAAACTGTTTGCGAAGAAAATGAAATTGAAATTGTAAGTATATCACGATTTAGAAAGGAAAATACCTAATGTATAGAAATAAGTTAAGAAATTGAAATAAGACGACAAATGTTCTCTTCAATAGATAGAATAATACAAGAAACAAAAACAAGATTTGAACAAATTCATAACCTTTCCAATAAATTTTCTTATCTTTTACCAAAAAATCTTCTTGATAGTAATTTTCTTTGCAAACATAACAGAAGAATTCCATATTGAGCGGAAGCGATTACAATGTTTTTTTCAGTCCATGAAAGAAAAACTAAATCAGATATGTCAAGTCAAGGACCTTACGAACTGTTTCAATTTCTTATAAAGAACAATCTTTTAGAGACTCTTCATAAGCTTGTTATATTAATTCGAATATTTAAAAAAAAAAATTAAAATTAATTAAATATTATTTAAGATCTACCATGAGCACATAGCGATTGTCAAATCTGGCAATATTATCAATACCCCATGTTATGTCATTATTCATGATTAGGATTGGGAGAATGGTTATGGAAGAAGAGTCCCTGGAGCGATGCGAGTAGTTTGAGGTTAGATTTGGTTTGACGATTAAATGAGCGTGAAGTTGATTTTTGTGCAATCTCTAAAAATTTCTTGAATAAATACGGAATTAATCTTTAAAACTGGTGTTCACAATCCCTTGTCATTTCAACATTGATTAATAGATGAATAATTTTTATTAATTATTTTATTAAGAAATACGTTACATCAATTATCAGACTAATAAATTATCAATTAGGAAATTTGGTAATTAGAAAGCACCTTTTTAAAAGCCTCGTTCTACACGCGATTACATACGAAGCTAAGATTTGTAGATGGTCGAAGTGGGAAGCAATAGAGCTTATTCAAAGAAGATACCTAAGATGAATCCTCGGATTGGACAGGGATATGAGTAAGTTTATATCCATGGCAGGAACAAAAACGTTTTTCAGTCTATATTGAGGCAGGAACAAAAGCAGACCGTTATGAAGAAAGTATCTACATGTATTAAGAAAATGTCTAAAAGAGATGTAGAAAGGAAAACGCTTCTTCTTGGTCCGATATGAGAAGAAAATACTGTAACCGAAAAAGAAGGTCTGTGGACGAGATTAACGTTGCTTAGCTCAGATGTGAGAGCATTTGGTCTGCTTCGAGGAACAGGGACCTTCTTATGCTGGTAGCAGCAGCAATACAATGTTCTTAAATTTTCACTTTAACACAGAGTGAAGAATGAGCGCGGTTTTGCTCTCACCTCTTTGAAATTCTCCTCCGAAAGCGCCTCTCTCAAAGAGGAATTCAAAGCGCAGCTTACATGAGTGGAAGAGTAGAGAATTAATATTAAAATCATCTCCTTTTAGCGCAAATGAAAGAGAATTTGATCGTACTCCTCCGAAAATTGTGCACACAATTATTAAAGTAAAAAATTAGGAAAATACTCGTCTTTTTAAAAAATTGAATTCAATAAAGTTGTTACTGTTTATACATTATTGATTTATTATATAAATTGAAAAGAAAATATTATTAATATTATCACACGCATTCAAGTTTGGGCGCAAATCGCCCCGCTTTATCATCATCTGCGCTCGGTAGAGAGTGTAAGATTTATATTAACTCCTCCGGCGCAAGAGAGAGTGCAAAAAGAGGAGAAAAATTTGCGCTTCGGCGAGTGGGATGAGTTTGCTTCGAAAACTTACTCTGCTTTAACACAGTATCCAGACAGACCTAACGCCCTGGTTTCTACAGAGAGGTCGAAGTATCAACTTGATTGTGCGTTTCCGATTTGGTAATGAGAAGAAGGGGAAGATAAGCTGGACAAAAGATCGCAAGTGTGGAGTGTGTGGTGATAACGATGTGAACATATGAGTAAATTCTGTTGCTGTGCACTAGATCATATGAAAAGTTAATCAACGAGAGATGGGAGAAGAAGTATGCATGTAATCTATGTAATACAAGGTAAATTAAGTAAATTTCATTATGAATAATAATTTTGCAATGTTGCCATAAATCAAAGAAAATATTGCATAACATTGTCAGGAATAATTACTTTGCAAAGAATTAATACCAAGGTAATATTGAGGTAAACCCCTGTGAAGCTCTTAATCTCATGTCTCGTTTTAATTATTTTCCATGTTGCTTCTCCGCAAACTTTACTTCATAAAATTAATACTTTATTGAACATTATTAAATCTTCAATTTTATCTCATAAAAGTCGGTCTGACCACGCATTTTAGTTGATAAAGTATGAAAAAATTATCTTTTGAAATGAATGGATGAAAATTGAACTTAAATAATCTATAATACGAATTCATATCATAAATCTTTTGATAATATCTTGATCCAATGTTCATGAACGAGAATATAAACCATCAATAACATTTGAAGAACAAATTCAATAAGTATTTATAACTCGATTCTCTCTATCATTGAATTGAAGATTTTATTGCTGACATTTCATTGTCATAAGAGTCTAGATGATGATGCAAAAATGATATTGGATATTATTATGGGTTCCTTTTATTGAAGAAAATAAATAGAGCAGTAAACGAATAGTTCAAAATACGAGTATGGACGATTTATTTAAATACTCCTCAACATCAATATCTTTACCGTCAATAGGGAGACCGATCAAATTTACCCATATATATTTAAATTTTTATGAATTCATACTTTTTACTTTTAAAAAAATTAACTGAAATAATATTATGTCCAATATTTAAATTTCATAATCACCAGAAATAACAGATAATATGGTTTATTTTCTAAATTTGGACAGATTCCCTACAAATTGTATGACATACCCGGATATGTCAGGGGTCTGGAACAGAGGGTCAAGGCTAGCTGCCCGCTTTAGAGTTAAAAATCTACCCATTTCCTTTTTACAAGACGTTAAAGAAAGATATGATTATTTTCACTTATTTATTTAGTTGTTTTGTTTCATATCTCTTTTTACTTGAAGAGCATTCTACGAGTATCTACGCACAATCAGACGAGAATTATTGGCCCTTTTCCTAAAATTTACATAAGTTTTATACATTTTTTATATTATCACATTATATACATACAAGTGCTATAAAAATCTGTTTTACAATAATTTTTGAAAGCCCTTGTCCATTTTGTAAAATATACGACTATTTAATAACAACGATAAGAAACAAGTATATAAGAAAACCATTCAAAGTTGGGAAAACATACATTCTTTACTGATAAAGGACTAAAGCAAGGTTATCCAATAAGCCCATTGCTATTCGCACTATTCGTAAGTGAATTGAAGACAACACTGAGAAAGTTTTTAAGTAGAGAGGTCGTTATTGGAAAACACAAATTACACAATTTATAGTCTACCATACGTTGATGATATAGTGCTTCTAACAGATTGAAAATAGGATATAATCGAAATGAACGAAATGAAAAAACGAGGCCTTACGGTTAATAACAAAAAAATCCAAATAGTGGTATTTAGTAAAGGATGTCGAATTTGAATAGAATTATGGAAATACGCAGATCTAAAAATCAAAGTGGTTAAATCTTTTAAGTATTTTGGATTCACATACATATCAGAGCAACGGAAGACATACTAAACATATAGTTTTCTGCAGACTGATCATTTGCCATGGTACTTACAGAGAGCACGGCTGCCTATCATGGAGATGCTTCATGATAGCCAGATTTCGATGCGGAAATGAGGAGCGTTGTGAAGGATCGAGGTTGCCGAGTTTGTGGGGGAGCGAATGAGACCTTGATACATATTAGGGAGACATGCTGCCCGGATCTTAGATCGGTTATACAGCTGCTTAACGAGCGCGGAACCGGAGAGCAATGGATGAGAGGTGTAATTGATAAGCGGAATCTGAAATACTAACTGTTCAATGAAATGTATTATATGAATTATTAAGGCCCTAGGGGCGCTAATAAATTAAATTATTATTATTGACGGCAAAGAGGAGAGTAGCGGAAGTGTAGAGCTTGGAAGAGAGAAAATTTAAGAACAACTTAATCGTTAGCATGCAAATGTTTAAAAGTTTCGTTGCACCCGCAATCATATATTGAGCGGAAATCACGGGACATCGAGATGGCTCAGAGATGATATTTGAGCTGGGTTCTAGGACTAGATAGAAGAACGAGAAAGGCTGTGATTATGGATGAAACAATGACGTTATCAATTTATATTGAAACGAGGGCAAAGCGATGCGAGCAAAGAATCCGAAACAGTCCTTGCCAGGTTCTGAGAGAGTATCTGAAGGAGGTCCACAGTGGCATCAGCTCTAGTTGGTATGATTTGCGAAGACTATATTGTAACAGAAATGGCTGGTCGGACACGAAGATCAAAGCAGCGGGTCGTAGAGGCGAAAGTGTATGGGGGAAGCCGAGGACGAGAGACATTGAGAGTTTCCACCATCTCAACTATAATAAAGTTAGTCTCTCTTATTACAGTTCTCTTCGCTCTCTAATAGCCTGGTTTAGATATGGAAATAAAAAACGCGGAAGATGAAGCTGGAGAAAAGATCGTTCATGCCGAATATGCAGTTTGGAAGATGAGACAATATTGCATATTAAGGAAACGTGTTGACAGAACCCAAGAACCGTTGAGCAACTCCTGGATGAGAGAGGTTATGGGAAAGCATGAATGAAAAAAAAAATCAAGAAACAAATAAGAGCCGTGGGGCGTTAATAAATATTATTATCATATAGTCCTTTTTATGTTCATAGGGTGACCGTCGAGTAATTTTTTCATTCAATCTAACTCATGGTAAAGAAGTCGGTTCAATCATATTATACAAACCGATATGGTTTTAGTGATATATTTAATGAAATAAACTAACCGATCTCCTTTTGAAATAGTTAAATACTGTAAAATTCACTTGATAGAAAGGACTGGAGTGATTTCTCTGTATTAACCATGGGAGTAACTTGCGACTGATTTATGTGTATCATAGTTTTGGAAATGAACAACCACTTCCTTTTTGTGAATAAAACGGGAAGATAATAATTCCTCTTTGTAAATGAGAGACTACTGATATAACTATTTTATCATCACCAATAATCATTAATAATTTAATCATAAACACTAAAATGTTTAATGAAATCTTTAAGCTAAAACAAATTCATAAAAGTTGAAAAATGAAAACATTCCATTTCCACGAAAATAGGATCATGACAACAACAGAGATGAAAACCCATTTCGCCTAAAAATAAACTAGAAAAGGAATTTATTTATATTCCATTATAAAATGTCCAAACGAAATTCTCCTCTTGGAAGCTTCTGGGCTGGGCAAAATTCCATTAAAAATTGGTGGACTGCATTTAATATTTATGCATGTAAGCCGTCCTTGGGGAATTTGAAGCCGTTCGAGTATCGTAAAATAAAGCCGTTTTATTATAATCGCCGAAATCCGTTAAACTGGTCCTCGTTTTTTCGGGACAAGACAATTATTTATGCAGACCGACCACTCTTCCGTGGCGAAACTCCCCCAGGCGATTTATGGACTATTATGGTGAAGATTTTATTACTACATTCATAGATTTTATTGGCCGGGCATGTTCTCCAAGGATGAAATTTTAATATTTACATGGATATTGGGATTTTCCGGATTAACTAAACAACAACGTTAAACTGGGAAAGATTTAAGACAATAGCTGGCGAAGGCATTTTAATGGCACATCATTTAAATATTCAATATTTGGATTTGGTTTATGATTCAATGGAGTTTCATGCGCAGAATTCTTCTTGAATGAAAGAAAAATCGCCTTTTGATCTTTCTCAAATAAAAAAATATGTGTTTGCGAAATATTTGTACGAATATTTCCACTTATTTAAGTAAGTTTGAATTACGCCTTTTTTATTCCGACTTAGAAATCGAAACTAACATTGAAACATTTAAAAGACCTATTGTTTGATTTACAGTAGAAGCCGTTTTTAAAACACGGTTAATACCAAAGCCGCTCAACCCTAACTAAGTCAAACAAACTGTTGAAATTGTGACGTCATTGTCGGCGCTATCAGACTTTGTTTTGATTTTGTCCAAACCGAATCTCTCAAGTAAATTAGTGATAATTTTGCCAAGAACGACTTTGGCCGTAATATGTAAGAATTTAACCATAAAAATCCAAAAACCTGATAGATTGATGTTGTCTTCTGGTTTTGTAAGCAAATGTCTCTTTTGTGAAGAATATGTTTGAAAAGTATTTTCATCTTAAATCCAAATCCAGGCTTAGGTGTAGTTGAGAGAGTTATAATAAGAGTTAATTTAGTTACATCTGATCAATAAACACACATTTTACTCACCATTTTCATGGAAAATTCGTCTTGATTATTGGCTGAAATATATCATATTTTACTAGAATTAGACAACAATTTGACTTGAAACAAGGACTGGCCACATATATATTGTTATCTAGACTATATATTGTACCCAATTTAGCACAATTTCTTTAAAATTTAAATACTTTTTGGTCCAAATTGTGTGAGAGAAATTTTGTACTTATTTCCACATTTTCACGTAAAATAATGGGTATTCAGCACATTAGCACCAAACACTGAAGTCTTAGGTTGTTATTGCATGTGTTTAGTCACTTTAAAAGTCTTTTTTGGCAAAATAATCACTAATTTTCTTGCATTCAAAACCAAATGCAAATACTTTGATAGCTTTCTTTAAATTGCGAAAAAACGTATAAACGCACATGTTTCATTTGTCGGCGCTATTTCCATTATTATTTTAATTATATATATATTATTTTTTTAATAATCTAATGATAGGAATTGTTAGACATTCCGAAATATTTAAGGAACTCCAAAAAAAGGATTCGTTACGTCGTAGTAGGCCGCTGATACCTCTCTTTGAAAATCTTAAAACCCTGATTTATAAAAATGAGAAAATAGTATAACAACTTTTCGAATCAAGATAAAGTAATTATGACTATCAAAACTGTCCTCTTTGTGGATCGCTGGATAGTAATATTAAAACAATAGAACAGCTTAAAAGGGCACTATCTTGGGTAATTATTTCTGTCATGGCGTCATATAGAAACAAAGAAGAAGCTAAATAAGTTTTGGTTTAACGTATTATTTGGGTTGTTATTGATGCGCTGGTTAGTGTTTTACGATACATTGATTGGAAAGATGCCACAGCGCTACAATTATTAACACAAAACTTCAAACATGGTAAAACACTAACCAACGTATTAATAACAACCCAAATAACACTTTAAACCAAAAATTACTATAATTTCTCTTTGTTTCTAAGAAATTATGGTTTTGTTATGTAAATTTTATTTTATTCTGAATTTTTAACCGGCATTGGAAATGAAATACAAATAATTGTTTATAATATTAAAAGAATTTTAAAAAGCACTGAATTATTTCGCATGCTAGGAATTTTAAAAGAGATTTACCTTTGTTTTGGAATTTGCTCCTCTCAAATTGGATAGTCTAAAAGCTTGTTAATGGTTTGAAAACCTAAATCTTCGGATCGATGCATTGGGACATGATTTACAAATTGACTTTTTTTGTTTAGCACCCTTCTCCAGAATGGGGTTTGAAGGTGTTTTATTTTGTTTATTTTTGTCGAGTTCGGAGTTAAGTAATGCCAAGCGGAAATTTCAAAAGTGATAAAGATCCGACAGCTAAATGGCTTTTGCTTCCGTGTGGGACTCCCCGTTCAACGATACCTCCAAATGGGTTTCATGTTTCAACTTCCCCATATCACATGTCGTCCCCAATAAGCGAACAAATTGGAAAGTGAATTTATGATTATGATTGAAGAGGCTTTCAAATTCTGATGGTTTTATGACGGGCCATAGAGTCAAAAATAGGAAATTCAGGATAATTGAATATTGTTCACTTTAGGTATATGCCTTTTGGCATTTTAAAATAATTAATAGAATAGTGTAGTGTAGTTGTCGTCACAAAATTAGTTCACGTAATACCATCGCAGGTTTGAAACCAGAGAAAGCAGTAGTTTTTTTTTATTTACAAAAAATAATCAATTTTCATTTGAACTAATAACAATTTCAAATTTTTGATTAATACAGTAGAATCCGATTAATATGACTCCGCTTAGAGTGGCCAACCGCTTAATATGACGAATTTTGTTGGTGAAAACTGAAAAAATATTCATATAATAGAATAAATAATATAATAAAAATGAATCCTTAGGGTATAAAATAAACACAAGGCAGGTTGGCGAAAGCAGTTTGGGTCACAAGATATTTTAGTCAGATGCGAGCTAGTAATCGCAAAAATGCAAAATGCCCTACGTCATTTCCCCTAATAAATAAATGAACATGGGCTTGGTAATTGTCATTAAATAATAATTATCGCTAAAATGCATTTAATTTGGCATTATTTCCGTAAATGCGAGAATTACATTTTACCAATGGAAATGTGTTAATCCAATTATTTCCAGTCATTCGATTGTAATTAAAATGAAAAGGTTGTAAACGAATGTTACTGGTAATGTGCTTCTTTATTGCATAATTATTTCAGTGAATAAATGAGACATTTAAGTGGTTGGAAAGCGAATTTAATTATCTGTAAAGGTTTTGTCAATCTGAAACGTAAAGTATTTAATTGTTCGTGTTTATCATTGTATACGATTAACTTTTATTAAATACAAATTATCAGTAGACAATGAAAGTAATAAAAATATATTAAAATTTATTGAATAATAAAAAAATGCAATTTGATTTGACTTTTTCTGTGCAGTTATAATCAATATTTTAATGTTTCATAATTTTTTATAGTTAAAATAATGAAAGTTCATTAAATTATTTACATTAAACACGGCTAATTCGTGAATAAAAATCATTATAATAATTGTTTAAAATCAATTTTTAACTATTTATGGCTATCCATTTTATATGTGATTAAGTGTTGTAATCTCCAAGCGGGTTCTTCGCCCACAAACAAATAAGCAACAACCAATAACATAATGGTATTAATTGACTTTAATAATTTATTAACCAAAATCGGAAATTTACATCATTATGTAATTACACTTCATCTTTACAATTGATTGGAGAACAAAGGCGTCAACAACATGAACATGAATTCTGAGAATGCCTGTTACATTTCAAAATAGTTGAATGAGCACTACAGAGCTGTAAAATTGCTCACTTATCCAGAATGTTACAAATATGTATAGTAAGTCGTCCCTAGGTAAAGTACAAATCCCAAATGAGAATTTGTTTAAACCCAAAATAATGTAAATAAGGAAAAGTACCTAAATTTAATATTAAATTATTTCACTATTTCAAAAATTAATTATGTTTAACAAATTAATACATTATTAAATCTGTTTTATAAAAATTATGATATAATTAAAAACATTTCAAAAAAATAATTAATTAAAAAGTTTCCAATCATATAAAAAAATATAAACATGAAATCAGGGATAACTGGGTAAAAACTGAATAAACAGGAATCACATAAACGCACAATTATTCTGGAACAACAATCCTTACCCACAGGCAATTTGCATTCATTTAAATCACACAACTGCGCGTTTAAAACTTCAGAAGTCAAACATTAAAAGGCAAATTAAGTGGCCTCAGGGATATTGATTTTATGTCAGATTCATTAAACTTCAAGCATTTAATGCAAATTTCGTTTATATTTTAATGCAGTTTATTTAAGACTCTTTAAATTGTTAAAATGTATAAAGAACAGAAACAATAGTCTGTATTACAAGGAATGTCTCAAAATATTTTAGCCTACAATAGAAACACTCAAATTGTTCGGAAAGTAATACTCGTACAGTTACTCCTGAAAGTATTCGACCCTGTTTGCAATGGAACTTAAAAGCTCTGTCTCGCACTTAATATTTTTCTGATATTAATGAATATTATATCATTTGATAGACAATTTAATGAAGTTTTATATTCAAGAAGAAGCTTTTGTTAATCTTATATAGAACTACCGTAAATAACAAATTAAGTGTAGAGGGCGCTCGAATTACGTTAGAAAAGTATTCGACCTTTTTATCTTGAATGCTTGATTTATATAATTTAATCATTTTTCGTACGTTTTATGAGTTTATCCTGTTTGGTTAATCATTTTTACTATAGTTCATTAGTTTGCAATCAAATTTTCATTAAATTAAATAAAAGAAGTGAAGAAATTTAGAAATAAGACACTCGAAAGAATTATATGACCAAATACCTAATTTTTAAGCAAAATATTGTTTGTATAA
>JXOV01016021.1:0-11345 GCA_001014945.1 Clogmia albipunctata
TGCCAGTCCTCATGTACTCGTCAGAAACAGCGAAAAATCCTGCGAGGTAGGACGAAGTCTATACAACCATGAGGTATATGAACGCTACAACGGTGTANAAACTCATACGCCTCAATAGACTTCGGTGGACTGGTCACTAAGAAGCATGGACTGAATGATTTCAAATTTTGGCAGGATAGCCAAAGCAATTTGTGTTACAGGATAGCTCAGTCAGATACGAGCTAAAAATAGCCAAAGTTCAGAAACACCCCCTATGCCATTTTGTCCATGTATGCAATTTTGTACATATTTCCCCTATAATTTCACACTAAATATAAATGTGTCCAATTTGAAGAATATATCGAGTTCTAGATTTTATATAAATTTCAATGCCTAAATTCATTTATAAACACAATTTGTCGAGAAGACTTATTTAATTTTTAATGCGAAAAAATCCATTTTTGACTTGGTTTTTTGGAATTACATTTGACCATACGAAATCCCTACTTTTAAGTCCACCACCATCCATACAAAGACTCGTTTTGCTATGTTTCATTAGTTTTAAATCGGTGTACTCCCATTTATCTCCATAACTATCGCACGTACTTAATGTAACATTCAGCTTTGAATCAATTGATCTAAAAGAAATAAAAGATTATCATCGATTTAAAAAAATTTTCTATAAAAAATTACCCTCTTGCAGCAGCGAAACAATGGCTCTCGTATCTTAGAAAATTATCTTTAGTGTAGAATTGTAACTGGTTTACAAAAAGTTGGTTTCGATTACAAACATATACTCCAATGTTTGTTCCTCCCGTTCGATACTGTCCAAGGGAATCTAAACAAAGCCTAGTTGCTTCATTCTCAAGGCGTCCATAAGCCAGGTCTTCAAACACGGGAACAACCTTTTCTGGGAAAATATTATCCAAATACCATTTAAAATCCTTGCAATGCAGATTTTCACGTATTTTTTTGCGATCATCCAATTCTCCGACAGTATAGCTCTGAAAATAAAAAATTATAGAAAGTGTTAATAAAATAAAATATAATAGTATTTCATTAAAATAATAATTTAGTTGATTCATTTGGTTATTAGTGTTTTAAAATTTTCATATAGTTATCTCATTTGGNTCGTATTCTTTTGCGATCTTCCAATCCTTCAACAGTATAGTTCTGAAAATAAATAATAATAGTAGTATTGTTTAGGTCAAATTTTAGTTTGGAATATCCAAATCTGTTTTCCATAAATTAGTGCCGTCCATCTGAACCGAAGGCAATCATGGAAGATTTCATGATATCCAAAATCAAGCAAAATACCTCTAGAACTACGGCTTGTCCTTTACAACACTACGATCCTATCAATCTGAATGTACCCTTTGAAGATCAGGTCGACCTGATCCAAATCATTAATGCCAAGAGTTGACTAACTGCTGGACACAAACAACTCTGTGTCAACCAGCACATCGCATTATAACTGTTTTATGTTTGTCTCTCGAATGTCTGTAAATAAACTGTTCACCACAATCCCAGGTCATTGTGACGATATTGATATTATACTATATATTTTTTAAATATTGCTTGGAAATCATAAATCCATAAAGAATCATTCGAATCTTTTAGAATACTAGTGTTTAATTATAGTCCATTTTCTTAAACGTTGCGTTGTTTAAATACTAATTATAAAACTTTGAATTAATTTTAGTTTTATCCTCTTTGATCCTCTGAAGTAACGGTTGAAGCCAGTCTTTTTCGCACTCAGAATGAGCATCCATGAAGATAAGAATATCAGAAGTTGCAATTTGAGCTCCTTCCTGTCGAGCCTTAATAAGTCCCATTCTAAATATGGAAACATAAAATTTATTATAATAATGTAAGGGTTATCTATTTTTTATGTATTAGATTCTTTTTAAAGGTAAGAATAGGATAGTTTGTATTGAAACTATTTGAATTTAAACAGACGAAAACTGAGGAAAGCTGTGGTTAACTGATCACCTACCCTCTCGATAGAGTGGTAGGTGAACATATTATCTCTAATGAGGTGATTCTGCACTTTGACTTAAAGGCTTATTGTGCTCCTTCATATCTTTGCCCTCTATAGTTGAGCGTATTGCCTTTAGATATTTCCATCTCTGCGAAGGTCTAGCTCTAACCAATTGGTTTACGCAATCAAAGTTGTCAAAATACCCTATCTATTTATTTACCAATCTTTCACACTATACTGCGCATACCACTATGTAAGAAGACCATCTCTCTCTAACTCTCTAACTTTCATCTGTATCATTGAACATCAGCAGAGTACTTGTTTTAGAAAGATCCGGTTTGATTCTGTACATTCCATCCAAGCTTTAAAACCTCTCTAAATTCGAACAAATAATGTTAACGACACTATATAGTTGTTAGAATGTCGAGGCCGAAGATATTATTTTTAAATGCATTTAAACAAATATTAATCACAAATTGTTTTTATTGCAAATGAATTTTGGAAATAAAAGAATCACTACATCTTTCAAATGGAACACAGTGTGTGGGAGGGGTTTACCCACATACTGTGTCGGACCTCGTGAGTGCTTTTATTTATTTATTATAAAAATAGGTAGGGAGTCCCTACAGTCCGGACAACGTTTACATTGGCTCTACTAATTACTCCAGGGACCCAGGATATTGCATCAAATTTGAGAATCAATAAGAAAAATCTAACTTTTCGTTGGGAGAAAAATATACTACCGAATATAATAACAGTAACATTTTAGCCACTTGTATTCATTGTAAACTCATATAAAATTTTTTCGGAAAAGTCCTAATCAAAACCGATAAAACATTAAATGGAGTCAGTGTTTATAATAAAAAACAAAATAAACTATCCCCGCGACATTCACGACGGAACTAGGGGTAGTCTCAACCTCAACCAACGGGTGTTAGACTTTACGTAACTGTTTGTTTTTCAGTGTATTAGTAGGCAGTTAATAGCACCTAGACCGGTTGTAAACGGATCCAGTCAATCCGCCCACTTTATTTATTTGTTTGCGCCATTATTTTTTTTTTATAATTTGCTATGAATATTATTTCGCAGATTTGGTAATATTCGATCTCCTATTCTTGTTGTCTCAAATATAAGTTTTATTTACATTTAATAGTAGTTTACACAACTGTAGGTAATAAAGCACTTTTCCCTAGTCGATTACCTATACGTACCTTAGCCGTACTACGTGTTGTGTAATTGTTATTTTAGCGTTGTCCAATTGAAAATCTTAGCAGAAACCCTTTTTTTGCAATTCCGTATGTGAAGTGCCATATTTTTTCATCAATCTAAATACGTGAAATTCTAGTTTTGAGTAAAAACAAGTACTTTTTTGACTGTTTGGTTAGATTTTTAAATTGAGAAATATAATTTTATGTTTTTGTGAACATATGTACAAATCAGCGTTGCCCCTCGTTTTTTCATCTCCAAACAATCTCACTGGAACTCATTTATCTCCAAATCCATACCATTGTTTTCGCAAATCTTCCTCGATTTCTTTTTCAAATGGGTTATTGCCATCTCCAAATTGATGCCTCTGTTTTCGAATATTTTCCTCTATTTCTTTTTTATGCAGACTTCCTTCTTTGGAAATTAGTTCTAATCCATTAAGTCGATTTATAATCTGACTAATTCTTATTCTTTTTATTTGTATTTCACTAATTTTGAAATCATAATAATATACCATAAAAGTTGACAAAACCATAAGTGCTATACACAAGAAAAAACAAATTTTAAGGAGGGTTTTGCCACAGAACCACATTCTCATTTATCTAACAAACTGTTAAAGCAAAAGCTGTAATCTTACTGTTTTAATATTATTTTTTAAATATTATCTATAGAAATAATCAAATGTGTCACGAATTTTGTTTTGTTTTTATTTTCCCTACTTAGATCATAAATTACATAGTTTTATAGTACATAATTTAAATTATAGAAAATAATATTTTTGAAGTAAGTTTATATATATATAGAACAATGTTAATTTAAATACATAAATTATTTCCGTTTTGATGAGTTAATGTGAAAATTCCCATTTTTGAGATAATTTAGATGAATCACAAGTTGTGGCATAAATATGACTTAAACTTTTCAATCCCTCACAATCTAGGCAAATATTCAATGGACGAAACCTCAGCTGATTAGATTCTGTGTATTCCCACGTCCTGGAATCCGTAGGATCCTTCGCATTTTCACAATTAAATAACCTCACACTGAAGTGAGTCCCACTTCTAAAATAAAATATCAAGATTAAGGCTAAATAAAATTAATATCATACATTTTCTTTACGTTTTCACGAGCTCAAAGCATAATGTTTCGTATCTCAAAAATCCATCCTTGTCCAAAAATACCAATTGCGAATTCGGAAGACCATTTTTTGCACAGTCGTAAACACCGATTCTCGTTCCAATTTCCCGTCCCTCATTTAGATCATCCAAACAAAGGTCAGACTCCGGATTCCTTACCATACCATAATATTGATCAGTTTTCATGGGAATAAATTTCTCAGGATAAATGTTGTCCAGATACCATTTGAAGCTCTTGCAATTCAATCTTTTCCTCAGATCTTTACGACCAGAAATGTCCATGGTATTCGCATAAATCTAAAGTAAAGTTAGGAAGTATGTTGATAAATTAGAAATCAATATGTTTAATTTAAAATTTAAAAATAATTATCGAATATGAATTCTCTTCTTTTAGAATTGACATTTCAATATAAGATTAGAGATAACATTTAGGCTAAGAGTGAAACTCGATTGTCGTGCCATTTAAGTATATTTTGTAATAGTTATTTATAAAACTAGGTCGATAAAATAAGGCATTTTTAAAATTTTGGGTCTTTTACGAGCGCCTAGTAAGAGTTTAAAAGAAAGCTCATGTTTTTGAAAAAGCTTATCGACTGTGTTTAAGATTTTATAAAAATACTATATAAATGTGTAATGAATTCTTTAGAGAACTAAAGATTTTTCTGTATTATGATTATAGTATGACATTCGTACAAGATTTAAGATCATACATATTTATATAGAAGTTTCGTTAGGAATGGCCTAATGTACTGACCAAATTAAATGGTTCGTTTTATAAAGTGAATAAATTGTGCCTCTCTTTGAAACAGCTTATTTATTTTAAATTTCTATTTTAAACTATGATCTTTTTAGATATTTCAATTACTTTACGAGTATTCAAAAAAAGCATAAATTCTGCTATTGAACTCAGCCAACAAGTATTAATAAATACAAGAGCCTTCTTCAAAATACTCGGCACCTCGTGACTTAAAACACACTAATGTTTTATAATGTCTTATCGACTTAGTTGTACAAATAACTATTATCTATAATTTTGAATTCTACATGCCTTCAAATCGGGTCTGAATAAGAAAAGATACTCCTTATATTCGTCCATCCAGACTTCAGCAAGTCGCACTGTATTTATTCCGTGTGTGTCTTTGGATAATCTTAAAATAAAATATGTCTTAACAAAATGAAGGACCAACAATTACTTTTCAACACCTACTTATAAGGGTGAAAAGATCGGACCAAGTGACCAATTCGGGAGCATGGAATAGCTTCAATAGATCCACCGCACATCCAAATTCTGAACGACATCTCAAGGTTTTCTCCTCCCCATCCCTCCATTTCCTCGTCGTAGCTTCCCAAATGCCAGAAATATTTCCGATCTATGGCTACATAACCTCCGACCAATGTGGGAGTTTGATAAGGACATATTGCTTCCAAATCACCACACTCTTGCCTGCGTCGATCCTTCTCCCTTTTCGATGGCCACATCCATTTAAAATGACCATTCCAAAAAAATCCTCCAATTGAGAGCCAGTCGTGAGCGGTTATAAATCGGAAATCGTCCGTGTAAATAACCTCCGTAATTGGAACTACAACTCTGGTCTTATTCTCCTTGATTCGTTGAAGAAGGGGTCGGAGCCAGTCCGGCTCACATTCTGTGTGAGCATCCATAAATACCAACACTTCACTTGTTGCTACTTGTGCTCCAGCTAATCGAGCTTTTATCAACCCTGACCTGCGCAAAAGGAATATGTGCTGTTCAAATTTTCTTAACTACTTCATATAATAATTAATAATCAAATTTGAAAACTAGTCCATTATATTTCATGAAAAGTAATATTTCCGCCTTGTCCATTTTGGTGACATTCTCTTTCTTAATTGGTCAAAATATATAGGTTTCTGAGACATCTGCATCCGCAAAACACCCGCCCTGATGCACATCCACAGTAGTAAATATTAATAATTTTATAATATCCACTACTTCGTTGTGCAAAGAAACGATTACTCATAATAATAAAAACCATCAGCTCACACATTACTAACATAAGATTAAATTTCTCTTACCTATTGGAAAGTCTAACCACTTTGACAATGTTTGAAAGCCTTGTTTTTATGTAATAGTCCAGTTTTCCTTTCAGATCTTCATCTTCATTTGCATCATCCACCAAAATAATCTCTTTCAAGTGCTTACCTCCAGTGTTTAAAAGACTGTGAACAGTTCTTAAGAGGACTGAATATGATTCTTGAAGAAATATTATAACGACACTGGTCGATGGCAAATCATAATCATAACGAACACTTTTACATAATTCGTTTCTGGTGTCCGGAACTGTTCTATTGTAACTAATATGATCGCTTAGCACTTCATTCAGGCCAATCTTTTTCATTTGTTCGTCGCCTTTCAGTTTCTCAGCCCCAACCAAATGAACTCCCATTCCTTCATCACCAAATCCTTCCCATTGTTTTCGTAAATCCGATTTTATCATTTCCTCATAAGGATTAGATTGGGTATTAATCGGTAAATTTTTATTGAATTCAGTAATTTTATAGGAACAATGCAAAAACAAGATGATCCAGATAACAGAAAAAACTACCAAAAACAATCTCTTTAATATAATTTTTCTCGTAAAATTCCTCATTTCACACTATTTCTCTGTAAATCAATAAAATTAAACTGTTACAAAACTGCCAACATTTACTTTTGATGGGTTTAAACACCGTAAATGTACATGGAAAGAAAAAATGATTGATGAATAAAACAACTGGCATTTAAATCAAATTTTTGCCGCCCATTGATTACAGTGGACACGACAAGTAAGCGATAACTGTTGGCAATCGAATAGAATTAAATATTACATACTTTATGATATTACTGTTCTATTCTGGCAAATATATTTAAGTTTCAATATAAATCTTTTTTTGTTATTTCTGAACTAAATTTAATTATGTATAAATCATAAACAAACCAGATAAGATTCATTATTTTTTTCGTCAACAAACTATTTTAACCCTAACCAACCCAGAAGGGTCTTTTTTACCTTGTTTTTAATTGATATAATTTCTGACTGGATTGAATATTTATCCAAAATTCCCTGTATTTGGGCATTGTTTACAATATTATAAAAAAAAAATTTGATATGCAGAAATTATTTTACGATGTTTTAAAGACGTTATGTACCAAACCATAAGGAAATGTATAGGTTATCGGGATCTGGATTTGTGGTTTTAAAGTTCTTTGAGAACCAAGCAATATATTCCAAACCAAATTTAATTAAATTTCAAGTGAAATCCTAAGTATTTGTTAGACATTTTGACATAAAAACTTTGCACTGAAAAAATAGTATTCTTGCTTACTACATTCAATTTTATATTCTAGTTGTCAAAACCACAGGATGGCTTTGAATATCTACTTCAAGATAAATGTAGAAATGAATATTCAAATTATATATCCAATTTATAACTTTAATTTGTCTAACATTTAGTGGTTAAAATGCAAAAATATTTGTATGTTTGTCTCGTGTGAACTGGTTTTTATTATTATTCGGAATTTTTTTGCAAACCAACTTTTACTAATAGGAACCTTAAGTTTTACATTCCTTACATAAATTATTTGAATGGTTTATTAAACTCTTAAAATATTTTGGAAAAGAAATGCTTATCCTGGACCGGTAGAAATACAGCAAGTGGCTAAGGATTTAATTTGAGTCATTACAACAACCACTGTTCTTTTCTTTTATGATATTTATCATAAAATGTTTTCTTGAACCATATGAAATCATCAACACGTTGAAAATGTATTTAAGAATTTATTTTATATTAAACATTTTTAACCAAATTTATATGAGGATCAAAAACGTCCCTGTGTGGTTTGAATTATTACATAATCTTTCTGGGTTAGCTAGGGTTATTACGTAAAATTATTACGCGAATTTCTAGATTATCAATGAACAAATTTGATTACCTACAAATATTATAAATGAGTATATGAAAACGAAAATAATTGGTAATTTATTCGAATGAGATTAATTAAAACTTAAAAATAGAAGAAAACTTGAAAAATTTTGAAGTTTCGTTATAAATTTCAAGTTTATACAAATACTTTCAGTATATTGGTTAGGAGCACCATCTGTAAAAACGTGAGCAGTTATTGTACAACGAAAAGGTGTTGAAATTGTTATTAATTAAAGTTGTGTCTATAATTCATAACTTTCATGTTTGTCGTGCCATTGGCTGTCGTTTCCGCAATTAATGGCTTAAATGATATGCCTGATTGTGTGCTTTCTAAACTGAATTGGTTCTAATTTATTAGTTTAATGACTTTTTCGTTGTCAGGATGCCATATCAAGTTTTACAGTTCTTACGGAAGAAAATAGCGATTTTGAGTATTTGTCTAATTTGTTTGATTCTTCTTTTTTCACATTTACATTTTAATTTAAAACGGTTTCAATCGGAATCCATAATAAAAGTGCAAAAACCATATGAAGAAAAAGTCCAAGAGGACATTAGGAAACAGTGGCTAGGGTTTGCTGACGACGGCATTGGAGTACAGCTCTTTGGACCAGAAAAAGAAATTGGAGATCAACAGGTGAAGAAGATCGGTCTCAATGAGGTGCTCAGTGATCACATTAGCTACAACAGGACAATTCCGGATACCAGAAATCCAATGTGCAATGATATTCAATACGACGTGGACAGTTTGCCGACGACCAGTGTGGTGTTGGTGTATCTTCAGGAATCCTATTCAGTCCTTTTAAGATCAGTCTACAGCCTAATAAACACGGGCAGTAAGAACCTGAAGGAGATCATTCTGGTGGACGATGGAAACACAGACGAGGAATTCGCAAAGAAACTGGATTACTATGTTGAAACTCGACTTTCTCACATTGTCAAAGTGGTTCATCTTCCGAAAACGTAAGTATTGTTCATATAATTTGAAACACTGCTTTAATTCCATTTTTGTTAAAGGTTCTTCATGAAACTAGCCACATAGTTCATGTTCCTTTATAATTTTATAAAACCGCAACTGGAATAAAATTTCATTAAAGTACCTCGAAAACATTTACCTTATACTATGTTCTAATTACTGTAATTTATTTGGTTTGGAAAATATCTTAAAGATTTTGCTACTCTAAGTTGATTATTTAAAAGGATGTCATCAATTTCTGTATGTCAAATTATTCTATTAATATTTTTATATTAAATTGCCAACATGTGCCAATCTGTGTTGAGATCGAGTCGATCGTGCAATTTTGATTTTGGAGACACTGATCGATGACATGTTTGTCTCCGATGTATACGTAAAATACGATAAGACTGGAATTGTCAAATCGAAGTATTTCTGTTGTAATACCCAAGAATATTCGGTTAACATAATCAGTCACGGAAATGATTAATTTGGAAATATTCAGAAAACAATTTTTGGAAATTCTTTTTCCTTATTTCAGGACAACACCTAGCAATTATCTTTTCTACTTACAGTTTTTTCCTCTCCCCAGAATAATTCAGGTAATTAAAAATGATTTATTCACAATAAGAAAAAACAAAATATTCACATTTCCGGCCATTTTCGATTATTCTATTCAAATTTCATATATAAAAATGGCGCCAAATTCAAATCTTCGGCTTAATCTCTAATATCAAGTCTTTGAATAACAACTACAGAGATAATTGAATCCCGATTATTGTGTTCTATTTTGAATTTTGATTGTAACACGTTTTGTTTTCCTTTTCTTCTTTTTATTCCGCTTTGTAAATTGAATGATTATCTTTTGGAAAATGTCCGTTTCTATACATGAAATAGATTACACGATTACAATTTTCATTCCAGAGAGCCTGATTACCTTGACATTATAGCACACTTTTACAGTCCGAGGACGCCAAAGTGGTCGACAGACTGCTGGAGTTCCTAAATGGTACTTTACGTTTCCGTCACTTAATGGTCATTTTATAGTTTTTGTTTTGAAGAAAACCCATCTAGGTACTCCTAGATCAGACTCAAAATAGACGCTAGTTTCATTTTAGGTTAAGGAGAGTCAAAATGAATAAAAGGTGTTATATCCTAAAGTCGTTTAAACTTTTTTATTGCCTTTAAATTAATAAATAAATAAAATATAAATAAAAACAATTATCATCAAATTACTGAGGAAGAGCAATATACACAAATGAAAAATGCTCTTTCTTTTCCTTTTGTTTTTAAAATTCTAAATGACTCAAATACATTCCACCAGATAATCAAAGAAGGTAGAAATCATCAATGATGAAACTATAACTCAAGCCTAAATTTTTCCTTTTAGGGGTGGGCTAATCAAAGCCCGTCTGGCTGGAGCTCGAGTAGCTACTTGTGAGATTCTGATATTCATGGACGCCCATTCCGAATGCGAAAAAGACTGGCTTCAACCATTAGCTCAGCGAATCAAAGAGGATCGTACAAGAGTCCTCATGCCCGTAACAGACACAATCATCACAGACGACTTTCACTTTCGAAGTGTTTACGACGGTATCTCTATTGGGGGATTCTTCTGGAATGGCCATTTCATGTGGATTTGGCCGTCAGAAAGAGAGCAAAAGAGACGTTTGAAAGAATGTGGTGAAGACCGCCAGATAATATGTCCCTATAAAACTCCAACAATGGTGGGAGGTTATCTGGCTATTGATCGAGAGTATTTCTGGGAAATGGGGGCCTACGACGAGGGAATGGAGGGATGGGGAGGCGAAAACCTTGAGATGTCGTTCAGAATTTGGATGTGCGGAGGCTCAATCGAAGTGATCCCTTGCTCTAGAATAGGTCACTTGGTCAGATTCTTTCATCCCTATACGTAAGATATTAGTTAGAAAATTTATAGTTAGAAAACAGTAAACATTGATTTTGAATTCCAATAGACTAAAAGGAGATACTCAGGGAATCAATACAGTGCGGTTCACTGAAGTTTGGTTGGACGAATACAAGGAGTTCTTGTATTTGTTTCGACCAGATTTAAAGGTAAAAAAATTAGATTTATACAATTTTCTAAAATCGAACTTAGTATTATTTTTGGTTATATTTGAATATATTT
>JXOV01016022.1:302-23128 GCA_001014945.1 Clogmia albipunctata
GAAATCTCGGACATTTACGATTAATTTATCATTTAGAAAAATAACTTTAAAGTTGACTTACACACCCGGGTATGTAGGTACTCGCTGCAGGGTTAAGCAACAAAAATGCATAATAAATATTTACGAATTAAGGGTAAAATATTGATAACATCTCCTTATATCTATGAGGGCATTCTGAAAAGTTGTCGGCAGATCCGCTCGGTGACCCAGCTTTTCCAAAACAAGTACTGGATCATATATAACATTTGTATATAAATTTTTTTTATATAATTTAATAAAATGCCGTAAACTTTTCAGACTACCCTCTTATAAAGAATTTTTTTTTCGAGGTACAGAACTTTAAGTTGGCATTACTGTTGAAGATGGCGACCGTTTCAACAGGTGTCAAGTGATTTATTCTTAGTTTGGTTTGACAATTCATCATGAATAGACTCACGCCTGAACAACGCTTGCAAATAGTGCAATTTTATTACGAAAATAATGTTCTGCGCACTACGCAATACGTTCATTTTATCGTTGACAAAATGAAACGCACTTCTGGTTGAATGGCTACGTCAACAAACAAAACTCCCATATTTGGAGTGAAGCTAATCCTAGTCTATGTCGAAACACCGTTACATCCAGAAAAACTGACTGTTTGGTGGAATCATTGGTCCGTACTACTTTAAAACCGATTATGTCCAGAACGTTACAGTCAATGGTGATCGGTATAGAGCCATGATTACTAACTTCTTCATTCCTGAATTAAACAACCATGATGTCCAGGTTCCAACAAGACCGCGCAACATGTCACACAGCTCGTGCCACAGTCAATTTATTGAAAGACGCGTTTGGTGACCGCTTAATTTCACGTTTTGGACCTGTGAATTGGCCTCCAAGATCTTGTGATTTAACACACCTAGACTACTTTCTGTGGGGCTATGTAAAGTCATTGATCTATGCGGATAAGCCACAAACGAAGTCAACATTCGCCGTGTTATTGTCGATATACGGCCATAAATGTTGAAAAAAGTAATCTAAAATTGGACGTCCAGATTGGACTACATCCGAGCCAGCCGTGGCGGTTATATGCCAGAAATCATATTTAAAATGTAATACCACAATGTTATCTTTTAGAAAAATAAAATTCATGTCAATCGAATAATTCATCGTTGTTTTATTGCAATTTAAAGTTCAATACCTCTAAACAAACACCCATTACTATGGTCATCCTTTACAATTTATAATTTAATATTTTATGTAATAACTTTATTTCTCTTTAATTATTTTTATACATTTGATGCGTTCAAAGTAAGCTTTTGTTCACTCATAGCATCCATTCAAAATGAGTTTTTCTTCTCTAGTGAGACAAAAAACAAAAAAATTCGAATTTCTTGTCAGTGAACAAAATGTCACTTTGAACCCTTAGTGTACAAATAACTATTTTTCATTTTTACTTTCGAAAGAGACGGCCTTTAGCTAAGGTAGAGAGGTCTCAACAGTTTTTTAGGTTCTCTTGATACGTTGTTAGTAATATATTTCCAAATAAAAATATAATGCAAATAAATAATAGCAAATCCCAAACAGTTGCGAGAGATGTCATGGCGATCAAATTAGTAGCAAAAATTAATTAATTAATTTCTAAATATCACGCTAAAAATTGAATTTAGGCTAACTAGTTTACTCTAAATACATTTCAATAAAATTATCCAAACGTTGATGTGTTAAATTTTCAATTATTGCCATTATACCCAAAAGTTTGGTTACTAACAATAAGGACACAATATTCCAAAATATTATTATTGCTAAAGTTAATATTAGGATTCAATCAACATATTGGCAAATATTTAATTTGCATAATTCTGAGTTTGAATAGTATAATAGGTATTTACATGATTGATTTGGATATTTGGTATGATTTTTCTAAATTGGTAAAATAAATTTCATTTCTTCCCGACAAACAGTCAACAACAATAACACATCTTCCGTGGGATGTGAAAGCATGACGTAATCACTCATAGGAGTAGAGATAAAAATTACCGGATGTTGGCAACAACATCTTGAGAGGGGTCTTTTTTAGAGGTTGAGAGTTGAAATGAGTAACGTTGTAAAACATGCTTTTCTTTGAATATTTCAAATATTTGTGAAGAGAAAAAGCCAATAAAAACCACATAAAAGACAACCTTGATCTTGACCATTCATTTCCATGACATGTGGTTTGTAGTTTCCTAGCTGTTCCACTTTGTGTGGTACTATTAAATTTTTCATGAGATCTTGACTAAAATAAAATTCTGACAGGGGAATTAATTCCATCAAGAAACGGTTGACATTTTTGGAAGTGGTTTTCTAAGAAGAACCAAAAATAAAGTTCCGCAACCAACTCATAGTCCTTTATTCAGGGGGATGTTTGATTAAAGGGCCCGCAGAGAGTAACCCTTAAAACGACAGTTATTGTTATCGAATCCGTTTTCTCTACGAAACTTAAACCCGGTACACGAGTGCATTGTTTGAATTCTTCGGAAACCTCTGGTGCTTCTCTTCAAGAGTTCGACTCCATTGAGGAATGACGACAATTGCTTTGGCCGTTGGCATTGAACTCACCTACTTATCGAAATGTATCCGTCTGTTTGCGATTTGCACGTGGCGTAGATATTTTTGGCATTTTTTTATTATTTGATTTTGTCTAACTTTGGCAAACATAAACACATTACTTAAAAGTTCACCAAAGTTGAGTCTCTTGTGTTTCCCGATTGATTTCATCATTTCGACCCCTCTTCAGAATTGAGTTGGCGAAATTATTGTTTTTTCGCCGAACTCTTAAAGTGCATCTCCGAGACCCAAAGTTAATTAGGTTCAACTTTGGTAAGTGGGCAAATGAAGATGGAAAATATATACATTTTATGAATATTAACTCGATTGGCTGATTACGTAATATATTTGGTAAGAGTTCAATTTATATGGTGTTTTACTGACTACGGCCTAAGTACGGGCTGTTTTTACTTTATATTAATTTTGTTTAACTTTTGCAACGACCGCCAGTATATATAATATATTTAGTGGACAAGTGATTAATTAATTTTTTATGATGGAAAGTGATGGTTAGCTATCATATAAATCATCATATTAATAAGATATTTACGCATTAATTGAAAATTAAAATTGTATAGCGGGCAATAAAAATCTTATACGGATTGAATGGGGAATTCAATGTTGATCTTTACTTTATATATACTTTGTACTTAATGAATATATTAAGTAATATTAATATTATAATTATCTAGTTTTTTCTTCACTTTTATGCTCTAGATCTCTATATGGTGTATATTTAAAATCATTCTCTATAATTCATCCTCTTTTCTTTACAACCTCATTTGAGGGATACGAGCTTGTGCTCTTTGAGCCCGTTGCTCTTGACCCTGGAAAATTCTCTCCTATTCTTACGATGGAAATATATTTTTAAAACAAAATCGTACAAATTCTTTCAATTTACCGGACTATTTCTAGTACAAAACGATTTTTTCCTTTCTATGAATAACAATTTATTTGGCAATTAGGAGAATAATAAAGACATATTACCAAGAAATATACCTTTTCCTCCTAATTTAAGCGAAAGGGGTTATACACAATGTGGCTTTATTGCATAATAATTTTGTTGGCAGTTTATAGTATTCAAATAAAAGGTCGGTTATTACAATAAGCACATAAATATGAAACCTTTTTATATATTTTAACGATATTCTGTTACAACTTAATAATATAAAGCATACAAAGCACCATTGCCTTGAAAATAAATTTATACACACTAAAAATAGCTAATGATAATAACGATTTTGTCTAAAATATTCTTTTTTATTAAACAATAATTGTTAGAAGCTGGCTAACAAAGCCATAAATTTATCACGTTTTCTGATGCCTGTTGGACAAATTTGAGTTTAGGTAATTCATTCAGGTTTGTAATAGTTGAATGACTTGAATGGTCTGCAAAGTTTTCGACCTTTGACAATAGTCCTACTTATTTGTTAAATTTTTTATGCAAATTTGTATTGGATTATATTTCCATGTTGACACGTGTCCAGGTTATTTGCTGATACCCGTTCTCCAATCGTGGAAATTTCGTATTTTCTAAAAGCCATCCATCCGTACAACCGTTTGTTCGCAGTCAAACGAGTCTAATATTTGGCCCAGTGAAACGAAATCCAATTGATAAACGATCTGCACACGTCATCGTTATCGTAATTCGGAATTGTTGTAAATTTAATTGGCAAATAAAATACAAATAAGGGCGAATTGTGAATTATGTGTGCAACCGATTGATATCTCTGGTAAATTATTAGGCTCGTTTCTAGTCCAGTTAATTGGCATTAATATTTTACCATCCATTCGAACCCTCTAAACCCTACTGATTTGTGTCAATAGACCCTTTTTATTTTTTTAGGTGGCTTTATATAGCAATTTTAAAGGGCTTATTAAATATTTTTATGCAATGTGGTTACATAAAGTTATCGCTTTAATATTTATTCAGTCAAAGATGTATGCATAACACAAGTGCTTAAAGAAATAACAATAATTATACCATCACCTAAATAAGGAAAAAAACAATTTAAAAATATTTGGTGTGAAATAAGACATAAAACTTTTTAAATTAATACTAGAATGATGTTTTTCAGGTTTTTCTGTAAATTTGTTTAATATTACATAAATACTTGTAAACATAAAAAAATAATAAACGAATTACACGGCTAATTTAAAAGAACTTTTATTTTAAATACACGTAATAGTATTTTATTGATTTCGAAAAACCTAATCAAATAGTGAAAATCTAATTTAAAAAGTTTTTAAAACATGGTCAATTTATAAAGAAATTACTATTATCAAAAACATAAAAGAGTTAAACGCGTTTTATTGCTTAAAACAATGAGTTTGGCTGTAAAATTACCTGCAAATGACTCACTCTGAAAATTTCTCCATAAATTTATTGCCCTAAATATTTGTCTTAAATCTATCTATCTAACTAAAGAACAATAGAAATTTAAAAAATCTGCGTTATTTGTTTGAGCGGCATTGTAAATTGGACACCTCTTTGAATTACGACTATTTGCAAGAGACGATGAGAATATAATTATTTCTCTATGACTCCGAAAGTGTGGGACAGAAAAAATTTACTATTAGGGTACAACTTAATATCTTATATCAGTTTCAGAATAAATTAGATATACACAATTATAGAAATTTAATGTAGTATGGTATGATGTAATATGGTATAGTATAGTCTATTATGATTTAGTATAGTATAATATATTAAATTATAATTTATCTATTTATTTCACATACTAATCGTATGTTGCTGGCACTTACGAAGTTAAAAGATAAATACGAAGATTGGAGAATAGCTGACTGCTCAACCCAGGACCTCGTTACATTTATTCAGAGCCTACTAAATTTAGTATGTTGGGGGCCTACTGATGTGGAATGTTGAGTATGTTAAGATCTGGAAGTCATTGATGTCTCTAGCTTAGGAGTTAATTCCCAGTCTATTTGTTACAATTATCAAAGCTAAGTTATAATTTATTTAATTATAATTAAGTATTTATTAATTAAACTTTTATCCAATACATACCGTCAGATAAGTTGTGTAATTTTTGCTCTTAATAAAGGAAAACTTACATAAATTTTAAATCGAATTTCAAACTGTAAACATACTCGCAGTCCAAATTTTTTAAATGATTTTTTAAGTCGAGGATAGGGAAAGAAATATTGAAATGTTAGAAGTATAATAAATAGGTATTACATATAAACCTACTAGTAAAAATTACAAAAAAAACTAACACTATCTTTATTTTAAATTTTTCCTTTACCTTACTAACTGTTTATCATTAACTAACCCTAAATCTTTCCCTATACTGTGTTTGACCTATACTGCCCATGTGAGTGGTGCCGAATGACGGGCCATTTGCACATATATCCTATCCACATCCTTTAACACAAAAGTAGATAGTCAAAACGCTTACGTGAGGAGGAAGCGGTGAGTAGCACCCATCAATCCAAGGAATCACGATAGTGCAACGGTCCGGTGATCATTCAAATGTATTTATATATATGAGTGAGGGCTTTAACTCAGTCATGGGTTGTTTGGTCCAATTAATCAATACAATACAACAATGTGTGAAAATAGCTCAAATATTAAGTTGACCATTTACATATTAACCTAGTTGTTTAAATATCTAATATAAAAGAATTTTGAACAATTAATTTTATTCTAAAGGGTTCAGCCTCTTTAAATCAAAAACTGTAGTAAAATTATTATTCTCTAAAATATAATTGAAAAATCTTCAAAATATTAATTTAATAATCAGGTAAAAGATTTTTGAAAATGAGACGAGTAAAAGCATTTGTTCATTTTACGGTACATTAATTTGATCAGTTTTTGCGCTCATCTTTAGTCAAGGAATTATTCCAATATCTTTTTATGCTTCAATTAAAATATAAGACCATTTTTTACTGATATTTAAAACGCATTTGCGTATTTTGCAATAAAAAGACAAATGCAATTTAAAGACAGAAAATTGATGGGAAATTATATTGGATTGGCATTTATCTTCAGTCTTCACAACGTAGGAAATTGCGCCGCGATAGATAATTAAGAACATCTTAAAGGTTATGGAGTTTACAAAGTGGATTTTAATTAGGAATAAATTATTTTTGCAATATTGAGTTTACATTGTTCCATGTGATTATATAATTATCTTATATTTGTTTTATTGACTTTCAATTTCGTTGAAAATTTAATATTGAATTAATCATTTAAATAATTGTGTAATAATACCTAACGAAAGTTATATTTATTTCATTAATATGAGTTTGTTATTTTTATTTACAGGTAAAAAGAAATTAATTTAAAATCTACGAATAAATTTGGCACAATAAAAACGTCAGGATACATTTATTGTACAAATGTGACACTTGATCACGGCTTTGTCATGTTTGGCCGAGTCAAATATTTTAAAAATTAGTTTTAATGTATATCGAAGAAGATTGCATAAAATGTGTGTCATGATAGGGACTTTACCTTTCTGTAATCTGGAAATTATAAAAAATTCGCCTTTAAATCTTATGTATAGTGCTTTTTTTTGATCAATGACGCCAATTTTTCACAACTGATAATTAAATAGCACCATAATTTTATAATGATGTGATGTATCATGAACAAATTAATCTTTATATGTCAATACATAAGTTCTAGTATTGACAGATTTTGCCACCAAAATAGGCCACACACACTTCGTTTTCACCAAAGAAGGAAGTTTAAAACAAACATTTCGTGTTATTCATCTATTTATCACTAGTAAAAAAATAAAATTTTAACGATAAAATGACACATTACGAAACTAAAATTGATGTCGAAAAGCTAATCTTTCGATGCAGGTGTGCAAATATTTTTAGAAACACAAGTGGTATAAAATCGTCTGTGACATTATTATTACAGAATCATCTATCATTATTAACATTTATGTATAAAATTTTTATTTAACACTTTTATTATCCCAATTTTTTTTTTACAAATCCTACCTGAACTTTTTACCAATTACTGACTATCATTTTTAAACATGGATCAGAAAATGAAAACAAATAAGTGATCGGTTTCCATGCCAATAAATTGGTATGAATTAAGACAAGTATGTTTTAATAAATTACTTTAGACACCATAATTATTCCATCAAAGAATTTGTAATTATTGTCGTTGTTTACATAATAGAAGTAAGTGGTGTATTTGTGGAATGAACTTGTTAATTTGTTTTGCATTTAAAGCCAATTATACAATTGGCATAGAAGGAGTGGAAATAGCAAATGAGTTTTATTTTGGAACGAAATCCAGTTAGAGACGAGACGGGACAGAGGAGTTGGAAATTATATTTGAGATGGTTCAGTTATTATTTTCAGAGCCGTCTGTGAAGGAATTTTAATTAGAGTGACAATTCTGGTCTCAGACAGAATAAAGATAATATATGTTGATGATGAGTGCTGGAACTTGAAGGAGTGTGAAGGGGGAGAGTAGAAAGGTTCACCAAGACTTGGTTATATACGTGCTAATAGCATTTCGTTGTCTAATTATATTTATTTCCTTTGAATTCGGTTCTGATTGCTCCTGGTGTGTTGACGAAGGAAATGACATAAAACGGGCCCTCGAGGTTAGACTGAAAGGCACCTTGAATGCCTCCTCCTCCGACGAGAGAGAGAAAGCGCGCGCCTATAAATCATCACATTATTTCATTTACGCGCAAACATCCGCAATCATTTCGCATAGGGAAAATGAATAGACGACGCTCTAGCAATCCAGACGGAATTAATTATCGTGTTTATTTATTTCTTTTTCCATCCATACATAATACACCATACATACCTAGACTAGAGGTCTATATAGGTAAAGTAATTGGACGTTTTATTTTCGAAATAGACGGCTTTCCTTATTTGAGCACATTTTTCTCCATTTAAATGGCAAGTAATAAAATGGCAAATTCACGATAAGGACGGGCGACTGGAAATATATTACGTGGGTTGGTGCAAATCCTTTGAGACCGATTCTTGAGCCCAAATTACACGCACTAGTTTCAGGCCCGAGATTAGGTTCCGGACATCCACCCATCCCACCGGAAACTGGGGGGGACGAAGAAGCAAAATTTAATGGAGCAGCCGCCTTTCTCAATCTCTCTGCCGGCATCTTACTCCCGCCGTTGTCAGGGCCCTGTCCAAGATGAATCTGAGGGGATTACACGCGACAAATAAAAGCCCGTCAGTCCCAAAGAGGAGCGAAAGATAGGATTTGTCACTTTGCTAAAGCGGAAAAGGATTGATGATGGAAATCGTGGTGACAATTTGATGATTAAGCAAATTTATCCATCGGAATTTGTAATGTTTATGATTGGCATTGGAATAGAATAGAAAAACAGCAAAAAAAAATACGCACATTTATTGCTACACTTTGGCACAAATGTTGAATTTTATGGCACCAAGTGATAAATTGTTAAATTCGCAAAAGGGTCGTTTAAATGGAAAATGTATTTAACACCCTCGTCGTTGCGGATAATAGTTTGCCACTTGTTAGTTTCGCAACTTTGTACTTGCGTGTTCGTGTGTGAGCTTGTGTTTTGCCATTCCACCCATTGAACAACATGTTTTGACTACTACTGGAAAATGTGCAATAACGAAAATAATAGTCGTGTTCTCAGTTGTAATAAACTACTTATTGTTGTTACATTAAGTGGCTGGCAGACAGACGAGTGCCTAAGGGTGCAATACCATCACTCGGAAACAATTGTGACAATATTTGCGGAATAAGTTTCAGAGTCAAATATAAAATTTGCTCTTGAACATCTATAAACATATTGGAAAGGTCATTTCGAGTATAAGTGACATTTAAAAAATTAAAAGAAAATATGAAATTCAATACTTGGGGTTCGCCGTTTTGTCTTCGGTCCTGTGTAAAGTTCATACAAATAGTACCCAATACCCATATAAAAAAGACTAAACTCCTTTTCTTCTTTTCGATTGTTATTTATTTATTCATGCTGAGTACATAATATTTAAATTCAATCAAATAAAAGAAAAGATAACATGAATTAACAAAAACTTTGTCTATAATAATAACAATAACTGAAATAAAAAGGAAAAAAAAGAGTATAAGTAATTAAAAAACAAAATTAATTACTAGAATAATAGGTTAGAAACTATAGAGAACAAAAAATTAACAGAAAAAATTAAAATACTTTCATAAAATTAAATGTGTTTGTGACTTATTCGCAAAACTGGTAACAGTTTTTGAAATTAAAATTTTTCAGACAAAAATTTGAGTTTTTGTTTATACACTACAAATGGCACTTTAAAGTTTATTGAATTTTAAATTGAAATTTAGTCTTTAAAATATTGTACACAAAGGATCCGAAAGATGGACGGTATAAATTAATGCTGTTTTACTTAACACCATGCCAATTCAGAAAGACGTTCCGAGACTTTCCAAAACTTGTGTTTTAAATTTTCAAAATAATCTGATAATGAAACGTGCCTCATTCATAGAATTGACATTGACATTTGTTTGCAAAAGAAAGTCGCTTTAAAAGATCATTTGATTTTTAAACTAAAATTTTGCCTTTAAAATACTATTCAGATAAGATCCCCCTAAAATGTTTCCTTAATAAAATAATGGCAGTTATTTAATTCCTAAATTTGAATAGTTATTTATACAACGTGTAGGAACCATAATTAAACGTGATTACGATTATAAAACAATTTCTAGAGAAAGCATTGGCTACTAAAATGTAAACATTTTCAGAGTTGTATAAAATTATATTTAATAACCCCCATTTGTGTCGTAGTATTGTTACAAATACCGTTAAAGTTAAGTATTATAAAACATTAAACATAATTTATAATGTTATTTGTTGTTAATTTTATGTAATTCTGTAAAATATAAATTTGGTCCTTTTCAGAAGTGAATCTAATTAAGTACATTTTATTACCGAAGTTTTTATTATATCTCTTTTATATTCTTTTTAATAGTAACATAAAGTTCAAAATAGTATATTCAACTAAAATCGTTTTGGTGTACAAGTATATGTCAATTAAAATATAAAATTTAATAATGAAATAAAACCTAACTCCATATTATTTAGATAATTTGTAGAATGTTGAAAAACTTGTATGTTTTTAATGCTTCGAAACTTTTACGATAAACCAAGAATTATAAAATAAGTAAATTGCACACTCTGGACAATAAAGTTTACTGTTCTGGATAGGTCATTTTGGGTTGTTAAAATTATGCCACAAATTGGTGTTTCATAACATGGTCAAACATTAAACGAAATTGTGGTCGATTTGCGTAATGGAGGATGTCATGTTCTTCATTGTGTTTTATTATTGTGATATTACAGAACTTGGTCAATTAATATACTCTTTGTTTAAAAGTATTAATTTGTTTAATTGGACAATGGAAGGCCTAAGCTATTTTAATTTCACATTCAAGTTGTAAAAGGTTCTCTCTAAAGAGGGGCTATTTGTCATTAAGATTGGAACTTATATTTTTTAATAATACGTTTATAAAGGTTTCGCTTTATTCCGAATAAAACTCAAATCGGATCTATAACCTAAAATTAATAAAAATAGATGTCTTCGATATTTAAAATTCATAAATAATTTAAAATTTTAAACAAAAACACACTTAATAAATTATTAACATAGATAATAATTTAATTTTTTCGTAACACCAGCCATTTACTGTTTAAACAAAGTTTTGAAAACCTGTCGACACACAACTAGAATAGAAAATTATAATTTGGTTGAGGAAGCCCGATTTCTACACTTATGATACAATTTAGAAATACATCTATCAATAGTTTTCCCAAAAATTTTGTTAATTAATATTTTTAAAAAATTCGGGGTCCAGCTCCACAAAATAATACCATGATTGGTTTGGTCCGAAATTATTGAGTTGGCATTTCATACAAACTGTCCATATTATTAACCCTAAACCTCTCCTATCAATTGTCCAGAGCTATATTGCTCTAGTGTGAGGTGCTGAATAGCGGGTCTTATAAACACTTTTATCATATCCCATTCATCTACTCCCCGTACTTCATACATACATCCGCGGCGCTACCAAAGGGCTTCGGTGTTGACCTGCCGTTCCTCTAAGCAGTTCGGTCCCTCAACGACTGTTGCCAACTCTGCATTCCAAGTTTTTTGGCATCCTAGTCTACGCCAACTTTCTACCTGAGACGAGGTCTTCCTCTTCTCCTCGTTCCTAAAATCGCACCACTGAAGACTTTCCGAGCTGTGTCGTCTTCACTCATGCGACATAAGTGACCAGCCCATCGCAGTCTATTGAGACGTATGAGTTTGACGACATCTACACCGTTGAAGCGCTCATATACCTCATGATTGTAAAGACTCCGGAATCGTCGTCATATACTGGGCCGAAGATCCTTCGCAGTGTCTTTCGCTCAACGGCGGCGATCGTCTCACCTTGTTTTGGCTGTTTCTGACGAGTACATGAGGACTGGCAGGATCATTGTCCTGTACAGCTGCAGTTTAGTAGATATTTTTAGAGTTGGATCGGAAAAGCCTGATTAGACTAGAGTAAGCTCTGTTATTTTTACCTCTAATCCCATTTTTATTGAAGTCCGTTTGAGTTTGGTAAATGTCTCCTGAGCGGCCTGAACATTGCGGCCCATGATGTCTATATCGTCTGCATAGGCAAGTAGTTGGGTGGACATATGCAAGATGGCCCCGCACTTCGTTTAAAAAAAACTATTTTTCTCTCTTTCACTTACAACTCAGTATTTGAATAAGTTCTAACCTTTTTTTGGTACGCAAAGAGTTTAATTTGAGTATATAAAAACATTGCTTAAAATATCTAGTGACTTCTAAAAAGAGATTCAATTATTGAAAAGGTTATAGCGCAATATTAAATGAAATGGTCGAACTGAGTGGATTCGTTTTCAACCAGTCTAAGTGATATTAATTGTTCTATTCCACTGGTCATAGAAAAGTTCACAAGAAACGTTAACTCTCAATGGTCGTCAGAGGAATTGAAAAAGAAATTTATTTCTTATTTGAATATTATAAATACCATTTATAACACTAGAACAATAATCAGAAGTTAAATGAAATTTCAAAAAATGAAAAATGACAGTTATAGTTGGGGAATTGACATTACTAATCTGTATTTGTGATGACAACTTTTCTCCTAGGTCGCCTTCTCTTCTGAAACGTAATGTTATATAACACCATGAGCGTGTAATTTTAAGGCATTAAATTTGCTTTAATAAGTAATTGATGTCTTTTGAGGTTGACAACACTCCTGTTGTGATAATATACACAAGAGGCACATGCTTTACAATATAGTTACATAAGTAATAATAGCAAATAGAAAGGAGGTTTTGCTGTAGCTTACAGTAAAGAGATTAATAGTTTTGCCGTCATTTTACAATATTAAAGCTGTCGAACTTGTAACACTGAATCAGCAGAACTTTCAGCCAAAGCAAAGATCAACTTTTGACATTATGGAAACTATTTATTCACAAAACAACGTAGAACAACAACAACTTGGAAAGTATGTGTTTAAATTTCCAGAATGCAATGTTCGCTATTTACTGTAAAACTACATAATTAAAACTTTAATTACGATGTAATATTAAAGGCAGCGGTAATATGCCTCTTTATTATTCAGAACTTAGGGTGCACTTAATTATGCAGAACATCAAAGTCTGTGATGTTTATTAATGAAGAAACATTTTTGATGGGCTACGGTGCATATCGTCTTAATTCTTTTAAATTTTGAAATTCGTTTTTAATACTATTAAGCGTATGTTAGGAAAAAAACAAAACTAACAAATATATCATTATTTATGTTGAAGTTAAAATTGTCAACGTCGTTTTAAAGCTTTTTCAGTACATTCAATTATTTTTGATTTTAAATGTTTAAGGTTTGGTGATTAAAATGAATAGAAATTTCCAGTATTTATTCTGCTCTTTAATTATTTGCGCTTATTGAACAACGAATTCCCTATAAATTATTTTCTGCAAAGTATACGTAACTCAATGGGCACTACGAAATTAAATCTATAACATAAGCTATTACATTAAACGTGTTCAAATACTTATTGTAGTTCAGAATCATCCAGATGATTAAATATTCCACTACAGCACCACTGTAAAGTTCTGAGTCCTTGCGTGTGATAGCAATTTTGATTTACATTAACCTACTCTGAACATGAAAGTCATTAAATGATATTTTCTTTCCTTTTGTTGATGTTCAAATAAGACAAAGCAATGGTCAACTCGTAAGATAAATTATAATTTGGTATTTTATTGTTCATAGCATATTAGAAATTAAAGATGAAGTTGTCACTAGACATTTTTGCGTTTCAATCTGAAGAAATGGCAGTACAATTTGGAGAAAGTTTAGGAGTGGTTTATTAAAACAACCGCTACGTTCGTAACTTTAAAGGACCCTAGTGTTTTCAAAATACCTTATCATATGGACCTAGTTGTATTCATATCTCTTTTAATCTCTTATGAATATTTACAAAATATTTTAAGTACATGACAACTGCGGTCATGACATCGAATTCAGCTCAAATATTTGGACGAAGTTAAACTAAGTAAATTTTATATGGGGAAGAGAAACAAAAAAAACATATCTATAATTATCTAATTGTAGAAAATAAAATTTTGTTTTGTGTGCAATAGTAAGAATTTGAAATGAATCTTTCATTAATTTCTTCATAAAGTCTTCCTTACGACTTGTATATATTACTAATAATTTTTTCGAAGTATGTGTATTGTCAAACAAAAAAATAATGGATTTTGTTACTTACCTATTAATTGCCTATTACTTACGTATTCCTTTGGTTTTATGTATAGACGTAGATACGGATTGGAATTCGGTATTTCAAAATATAACATGTTAATATAAAATATTTGATTACATAAGTTTAAAAGTAAAAAAAACGAAAATAATATATGTTGAGAAATTGTAATGTTAAAATTATTCTGTAACAGAAGAGAAAACACATGAAATTCAAATACTCCATTATCAAGTTCAATTACTATTATGCTGATATTCAATTGGTTTACACTTGGATAATTAAGTATTTGGCGCTGGATAAGCACTTCAACAAGTTCTAATTAAAACAATAATTCCAAAACAAGAGCAGAAGAGTGTCGAATTTAATATTGAAACATTTCGGAGGAGAGTTGTTGAGTTTCGGGACAACAACAGTTTAATCTATGTAATCACTTTGAAACTTTCCGGCAATTTTAGCAACAGATCAGGTTGAACCAAAATTAATTTTCGCATCCCTCTCTCTCTCGCTCCCCTTTGGTAAAGTTTTGAGGCATGGGGTGATTGAAAGTTTGCTTACTTGGAGATGAATCGGGTTGAAATTTGCAATTGCCATTAGTCTAATTGCCGAACGAAATTTTGCCATCGAATTGATTCGAATCAATCGATTTTGTTTGCAGATATTTGTGCAGGCGATGGACCGATTTGTTTGGTGTCTCTTGGTCCTGGTGACCACGAACTGCATGCTCCGGATCGTGACGGCACATGACAAAGTTCAGAGTCCCGTGGCCAGCGGTTTGGAGGCGACTGCATCCGATGACATTACCAACCACGTCCTGGATCCTCCCGCCCTGGCCAATCTGAAAGCGAAACCGCAGATTATGGCCGACAATCAGGATGCCGGAACAGCAGCCACCAGCCACCAACCACAACAAACCGTTAAACAACCCTCCAACCAAAGAATTCAGTTCTTTGACACAATTTTCAACGTAAGTTCCAATTAGTTTTGCATTTAAGCTCTCAAGCCGATTTTATTTATCAAATCATATGTTATAGTAAAAGACATGAAACTATTTTACCTGGATGGAATTATTTAATTTAATCATTTAATTTAATCATTTAATTTATCAAATTTAATAATTGTTTTTTGATATTCTAAATATAAATTCAAAACCTCAAAATTGCCATCGATAATTTCATATCAAGATTAAAAATCATTTACGATTATGTGATCATCAGTACGCCTAAATAATCTCTTTAGGTATCCATTTTACAATAGCAGCTAAATACTGAAAGATACAACCGCTCTTTGATTGATTATTAGCAGTGCGTTCCATCTTATCCGATCAAAATGTCCTTCGAGTAACTACAATTGGCGATTATAATTATTTAATAATTGAAGTAAGGGTTATTATAAAATATTTATGAAAATTTGTATCGCAAAATATAATTAAAATAATTGAATTTCGAAAAGTTCAGTATTTGCAATGAATGCCTTTTCCTAAGTTATGTTCATTTTCTAATATTATTGATGATTTTAATTAAATTTATAAAAATGTACATTACTTTATTAATATCCGTGATACTCTTCTTTCTATTTCCAGATTCCCATTCAGACACTTAAGGCTGTAAATGAGCTTGTCCAGCATATTGCCCACAATTATGCTGGATTCCCAGCCACACCTGCAGCCACGCCAGAAAAGTTAGTCGATTCCCAGTATCAGCCAACAGAGGAGAAAAGTGTGAGGCAACAATGAGTATTGTCGGGTACTATCATGGGCACAAGTGGCCGCAAATTCAGACCAAATTCTTTGCTTAAAATTCGTAATCGGTTTCTCACCATCACCTCAGATAGATAGAAAAGACCACAATTCTACAATATGTATAACATTTGCGATAAAATGATTTGAAATTGATTGGCAGATATTTGAAATTTGCAGAGTCATTGTAATGTTTTATTAAAAAACACAATACAATTTCATTAAAAAGATTTAGAAAGTTGCCGAAGACTGCTGTTCTCAAATTTTATTGCAAAATCGAGATAAGTTGAACAAATGGTTGATAATTTCAAGATGCTGTCAACGACAAAATTGATACAACTTTTGTTCAGCCGAAATTCTTTTCTATTTATCAGGGGATAAGTCGCTAATTTTCGTCTCTATTCTCTCTTTCAATCACCATTTCGCCTTCGTTTGATCTGAAAGATATGGCACAGTTTTATGTCCTGTGATAGCACCCAGTGTTTCTTTAGCCATAGCATATTTAAGAACTTTCCTCTCTATGTACTGACTTTATATTTATATCATATCGTTGTTTGTTGTTATTTGTATTACTATTTATCTTATAATAATGATCTGTATATTATAATGTTATTGGGAAATACGTTAAAATAAATTAATTTGTTTTAAAATTAAATCTGATTTTTTAAATGTTATTTTCGTCATGAACAATAATAAGTTGAACTATTTGCGTTATAAATCCAAACCAATTTATATTTAAAAATGTCATAGACTAAACAATTATGCTACTTAATGATAAAAAACAAGACAAGACGCAAATACTAAATTGTTAATCAACAAAAAATACCAAACACTAATACGTGATAAATGACCTAATTCTTTTATATATTTTGGTTACTTAAAGCAACTATTAATATTTCTCCTGCTAAAGATATTTATATTGAAGCACAACTTAAAAGAGTTTTATATTATATAACAACGACAATAATATTTTCTATATACAAGAAACAGATGAAAGGTACTATAATATATTGAATCAATCCACACATGCATCACCTAATTGTAGAAATGAAACTAAAAATTGCTTGTAAGAAAATATATTTTAATTTAAAAAAACACATTTTTGCCTTAATTATGCTTACAATACAAAGAGTTTTGTATAAGACACATTTGATAAGTATTAATAAACACAATACACCTTAGAGATTCTTATCGGAATGAATGAAATTAAACATGCGTTTTTAAATTGCCAAAAATTTGTGTTTATTATCAAATATTTATTATATAGTTATTATATGGTTCTTATATGATGTTGAAAAACTAAAACAAATTTTCTAATAAAACAATTAAAGAGAATAAAATATCAGTATTTTAAAACTAGACTTAATACACATTTTAAAACTTATTTATTTATTTATTTATTGAGTGTTTGTTAGTCAACTCGACTATAACAGTGATTCGACATACATTTCATTTTGTTTAGGTTTAAAGTTAATTAATTTATAATATGTTTCTAAACTAGCTTAAACTCCATCCCCGCTAAGGGGTTCATTCCAACATCCGCTCCATGAATCGCCTCGTCTCCAGGCCATCTACCAAGAATTTCCAAAGAGCTCCCAACTGTGCTTCATTCTGAGTGCAAATNAAAACTTATAAAGATTTAATTTTTTAAGAGTGGAATAAAAATCATGACATTTTTATTAAGACTATTAAAACAACACAATTTTTTTAAAACTTTATAAAATCGTTGTAAAATCAGTGGTCATATAACAAAAATAAAATCATTATTTTAAGTTTTGAATAAACTATTAGTTCATTTCATAAATCAGATTATTCTTTTGCATTAAATATTACAAAAATAATAGATTTTTAATGATTGAAATATGCTGTTATTTAGTTGTGAAATCGAGATTCGAATTTTTGGTGCCTTAACTTGTATAATTTAATATTTTCTATTGTGGAAGAGTTCTTTGTTAATATCAATTTATAAAAATATTTTTGTATAAAAACAGAAAAAATCAAATAAATTCTACAACACACCTAAATATTTTCTTTTTCTTATCACTTATATCCTTTATATACAGTGTGAATTGAGGTTATAGCCGCACCCGTTTATCCTTGATATCTCGGGAACCAAAAGAACCAGGATCTTCAAATTTACACATAATATATCTCTTTACAGATTACAACTTAAGGTCAAAGTTTAATTTCAAAACTTAGTATGGACGGTTTGTAGGGAATTTAATTGTCTTTATTTTAATATGGTTTGACTTAAGGGCTCGATGGAGGTTTGTTATCTACGGAGCGTAATAGCCTAAAAACCGCTATATCAGAAAATATTACCCGTAACTGTGACTTTTTTAACTGTCCTATCGTGCTCATATTATCATCCACAATGCAAAACTAGCACAGTACTCGATAGGCCTCATTACTTTATTTGAAATTAAAATTTTTTTATACTATTTTCTCGTTTTTTAAAATCAGGGTTTTTAGATTTTCAATGTGAGCTATTGCCGGCCTGCTATGATATCGCGACCCAAATATTCGCAAATCTGGATATATTTCGGATTTAGATCAATAGATTGTTTGAATAATGCCCAATTAAGGAGAAAAGGGTGGTGCGGCTATAACGCTGACCCATTCGGCATTTGCCGTTTTTCATTTTTTTGTAATTTCGCAAAATTGATTCAATTATTTGCAAATTTGCTTTGACCTTAAGTTGTAATCTATAAAGAGATATATTGTGTGTAAATTTGATGATCCAGCTTCTTTTGGTTCCCGAGATATAAAGGATAAACGGGTGCGGCTATAACCTCAATTCACACTGTATACGTAAGATTTATAAAAAAAATAAATCTTTGTTATTATTTTATGTAACAATTATACCAATTGAAGTTATTTTAATCCTTATAAGATCAATAAGCGAACAAATTCTAATAAAATTTAAATGCTAGAAGTATGGGTTTTACCCTATTTTTGCAAAGTCAATTTTTACATATAATGTTTATACGATAATATTTCTTCTAATAGCTAATAATTTTAAGCTTTTCCTTTACCATTTAAACATGTAAAAATATCTTAATTTATTCCAGTCTAAATTACTAATTTAAAACTTCCTGTAAAATATTGTCATCAATTTTTATATGTTGAAAAGCTATAGAATTTGTCTTTTAAGTATTTGTTGTTTGTATTTGATATATCTATTATAGAAGAAAGTTATGTCGCTAAATTACACAAAGGTTGTCTCTTCTAAGAACCGAGATGAAAGGAAAGCACTTCCTCGTTAAATTTATATTGGTATCTGTTAAAATCTCTTGTTGTTCCAATTTGGCATTAATTAAAATTTGATGGATATTTATTGATCGTTTGTTATGCTCTAATTTACTTTATTGTTTCCATTTGTAAACATGATGTGGTTAATCCTTTTGATTTCCAGGAAATTCTCAATACCAGTAACAATGCGATGGATTTGTTTTTGGGGGTGAAGTGATGGTTATCCAATCGTAAGAGGGAATGATAACGATTATAACCAATTCATTCCTGGAAAATAAACATCCAATTAGGATGATTTAATTAAGTTCTGCTCTGCCGCAATTGAACAGAAAACACATTTTCGGATGAGGAAACTCGGTTTGGCTACACTAGCTACTCGTATTGGGAACAAAGTGGCAATTAGCGAAGAACGGTTCGGGTTCAATTCAACACACTGCAAATCAATGGATAATTACGTATATCTGTCTAATTCAGAGCATTTTCCGATAATTATTTTCTTAAAATGGCCATATAATAGTGATTATATTTAAACATATAGATCGATAATGGGAATTATTAAATAAAGTGTCGTTCAAAATAACGAGAACAGCGAGTGTTTTATAAAATGCCCGTGTGGTGAATAAAGCTTATCGACCGGACTTTGTAGAAGACTTGATGTATTTTAAAAAAAATTAACAAAAAGAAAAATGTTTTTGACATTTCGTGTGCTTCAAAGTTAATTGAATTTTAAAATTTGCCTTTTAAATACGGTTCAAACAAGATCCCGAAGATGTGTCGTCAATAACATAATGGCAGTTATCGGATTTTCAAGGTAACCTTTTCTAAATTTTAATTTAAAATTATTAATTTGTGAATAAGTATTTGGTACTGGAGGTTACCTTAGAATAATAAAGAAAAAAACTATTTGCTTTATAGTTATTTGTTCTAAAACAGCGCTGTAGGGGTTATGTCGAACCAGGCGGGAATTCGCATAAATTGAAAATTTTAAAAAGTTTCATTATTTTATGCAAAAAACTAGTAGTAATAGTATTAATAGCGATTCTAGAGTAATGTAATATGAAATTATTTATGAAAATAAATGTAGTATATGCAAAAATGACACCCCTAAAATGGCAGTACAATTTTAGACATCCTCTATAAATAACTATATCTTTGGTGGAAATATGGCGTAAATAGAACAGGACGCCAAAAAATGAAATGTCGAATTGGCGACTGTTGTCGAGGGACTGGCAGCTTGGAGAAGTGCATTGAGGAAGGCCAAAACTGGAGCCCGATTGTAGCGGCTAGGATGATAGACAAAATTGGCTTGTAGAAAAGCTAAACTTTCAATACGGTAGTAAATTAGTTATTTGTGCTACAAGGGTGTAAAGTCACCTGTTTTTTAACGAGTGAAACGAATGTGAGACAATCGAGCCGAAGGCGAGTGTTTCATCGTTTCCGAGTTAAAAAACTGAACTTTACACCCGAGCAAAACATAGCGTTTTTTGCACTCCTCCTGAGTACTGAAATTTTTACAATTTCACATTAAATTTCATTATTTTCAAGGAAAATTTAAAAATTTGCATGTTTCAAATGAAATCTTTACTTGAAAAGTAACCGTTAACGGTTGGAATTCCTCTTAACCACTTGGTTATAAGGCAAATGCCTATTTTATTGGGACATGAAACATTTGTTTGCTTTAATTTATGTAAAATAAATTTCCTTTTAAAGCTATATAAGGCTTTTAATATAATTTACTTATATTAAACTTAAGCAGATTTATCTCTGATATTTACGTAATGTGCCACAAATCGAACAAAAATAGCCAAACTATATGCAGATGACTGTTGAAACGGTAAATATTAAAATTTTAAAACAGGAAACATTAATTATTGAAATATATGCACGGTCCAATGACATAGCCGAGACCAATATTTTGAAGTTAAAGGGCAACAATAGCTACCAAATTTTGACTTTGAGACAAATTTGTTGGATAGTTTATGACTTTTTTTTACACTAGTGAAATAAAAATTCAAAATTTTCACTGAGTGGAATAAAGTGAAACATTACGAAACTCAAATGGATAAACCGTATGTTTCGATACGGGAGTGTAGACAAGGTTTTGTTTTAAGCAATAATGTTATTTAAACGTCTTTCGCAAAAGAAATATTAGTCCCTTAATTTCAATTTAATGTTACTAAAAGCATAAAAGCTGAATAAAATATCGCAGTAGCATGGCGTGGGAGGGGGTGGATTCGGCACTGAGCAAACAAGAATTGCGATAAAATTAAACCGACTAGCCAACACATGGTTGGACTTGTATGGAACTTTTTATTTGACAATTCACGGTGTTGGTTTTACTCGAGGCGCGTTTCAGTAATTGTTTCTATGTTTTTGGAACAACAAAAAACAGACCGGACTAATTCAACCCGTTTTTTGCTGGTCAAAATTAAAATTGTTATGGCAAATACGTTTTATCTCTATTTATTTTCACGAGAAATTCACTCTTTTCAATTACCACAGGACAAATATTTTATAAAGCTAACAGCAACGTATTTCTGATGAGAATTTTAATAATTCACATTAAAATTAGATTAAATTCATCCGTTTCTTTGAAACCTTAAATATTTTAAAGAAAGTTATGAGTTGAGAGTGTGATATTTTCTAGAAAGTATTGACTTAAGAACTACTTTATAACTATTGCAAAGTTTTATTGGAGCTGCTTAAAAAAGAATCCCATTTACTGGTATTTGTCCTTAATATATTAAAACACTTAATTTGATTTAATTTTTTAAAAATGCAAAATTGTATTATTGAATAATTAATTAAAATAAAATTAAGTTTTTCTCAATCATTTGATTTTCGAAATGTTTTTCTTTTTCACGAATGAAAATTTATCGAAAATTTTTTTTCTTCGATGACGATACAACAACCGACACGACGGTCTGGGTCTTACCAACTGATTTTATGTATTGAAAGTTTTTCAAATTGAAAATCTTTCAGAATTGACAATTGAATATCATATCTACAAATCATTATTTCTTATGACGTGATTAGTACCACGAACAACTGATTCTATATAGAATATTAACAGGTTTGTGCAACCGAAACAGAACGCACGTTCTAAAAANTGTATTGAAAGTTTTTCAAATTGAAAATCTTTCAGAATTGACAATTGAATATCATATCTACAAATCATTATTTCTTATGACGTGATTAGTACCACGAACAACTGATTCTATATAGAATATTAACAGGTTTGTGCAACCGAAACAGAACGCACGTTCTAAAAAATCACCACAACTTCAATCTGTATTCATTAATTTAATGGCAGCAAATTAATACATAGTATTGTAGAAAGATCCTGTTTTTTTCGATTATGTACACACCACCCAAGCTTTGAAAACCTAATCCGATTCAAACAAATAGTAGTGACGATACTAGTTGGTCGACAGTTAAGCCGCGGATATTAATTCCGGAAATGTATTTAATTAAAAAAAGTTATTTTCGTTTCAAGACGC